>OMLF01031198.1:4187-39389 GCA_900302615.1 Holocentrus rufus
CAGTTCGTTCATTTAATTCATTTGAAAGAACAGAACAGGAAGGCGAAGTAGTGTGTGTCGTAGTGTGTGTGTGTGTGTGTGTGTGTGTGTGTGTGTGTGCGCACGTGCATGCAGCCGTGCACAGGGTTGGTTGGCATATTTTTAAAATGACTAATTACTAATAAACTAATTACTAATATTTAAAAGTTGCATTTTAAAATTGCAAACAGTAGCATAATTCAATCAATTTCTAAACAAAATCAAAAACTTTCAAAACTACTTTATTTCTCATGTCAATGAAATTAGCAGTTATAGCTAATGTGTTTTATTGTATTACTTGACTCTTGATACTTCTTTTTATGGGACTATTACTGGAATATTATTATTATAAAAATGGTGTTATTATTTCCAGATTATCAGTTATCTCAAAATGTTTCTGAGTAATCCAACATTATTTTCCTCAGAAATGCTCTGAAGAAAACTGTGAACTGACTGCTGTGTTTTTATTAACAGTATCGGATTACGACTGACATTTTTTTGTAATCAGATTACTACAGTTCCATTTGATGTGTTTTGTTAGTTCCCAGCCATGTGTGAGTGGGTGTGAATGTATGCATGTGTGCACACTGACACGTGTGGCGAGGTGTGTGTGGGTATGCACGCACCAGAGAGAGTCTGAGTTCCTGTGTCGATTCAAGCTGTGTAGATTCAGTGCTTTATGTCTGCTAATTTGCATGAGTACATTAGTACATGCAGCGCAAAGGACTGATGGAAATATTAAATGGCACTGCGCCGCTGAGGCTGGGTGGGTGTGGGAGCACGGCAGGCTTGGATGCCTGGTGCCTTCAGCCATCTGGCTTTGGATGGGACTCCTGAGGGAGACACAGGCTGGTGCCAACCCTCAGTTGCACTTCCAGCATATTCCACAATGTTCTGACATGTTCAACTATACTGTAACTCAGTGTGAAAACAGCCACTCTGTTCCTGCCAAGCTGTGGCATGTTCACAAGTGCACAACACATACATGTCCTGAGCTTGTCAGGTGTATCATCAGGGACACAGCAGTCGGGACCAATCTGTAGCCCCGGTTGGACCAATAACAATGTTTTATTTGGATGATTTCCATCCATGTTAAGGACTTAATCTGTACATCTGTGTTTGGGAGACAAGCCCTCCCTATGTACAGAGAATTCAGAGCATTTTTACAACAGCTCTCGGGCATAAGCGATTCTTCAGCTGAGTCAACACCATGGCCTGTATACAAGAAGAAATGATTTAAGAACAAACATAAAATCTAATGCTACACATTGCATGATCTGCATTCCTGCATGCACCAGTGGCATCGTTTATTGAATGTTGGAGTTTTCAAATCACATAAGTAGAATGCAAATTAGTCAGTAATTTGTTGGTGACTACTTTGATGTTATCATGTTCTTACTGTTATTTCTGCTCGGCACACTTGTAGTTTTCCCAGTGGCCAGCCTGGCAAACCAATGATTGGACCCGGCCAGTGAGCCGGGCCCTCAGGGCTGAGTCCCGATAGATCAGCAGTTCATTCCACTAACACAAGGACATGGTAATATTAAACTAAAGACTGTCTAACCCATCTCTGTATACAGTATATGAAAAACCATCATTTTATTTGTTTTGTTATTTATGTTCAACAGGGGTGAAGAAGTTGGAGTGTGGTGTCTGTCATATATTGTAAGAGACATTCAATTATGCACTAAACAGGATGGAAGCCTCTTCCATTCTGCCGGTCCCATTGCTGGGTTCATCATTACTAATGCATGCTGCGCGGCCCAGCTTTGCTCAGATTCAAAGAACTTTGGGTGATGCACAAGACATCTAGATATTTTCTATTTGATGTAATGGTGCAGCCATAAAACAATGGCATCTTGGGTTTGAATATTTTACTCAATATAAATGTGATGGAGCTTCAGTGAAGCGTTGCAGCCAGCAGATACAGATACAGAATATATATGTGCTATTGTCATGCAATATGGAAAAATATATTTTTTAAAACTTGCGGTGTAAGTGTAAATTTAAGGGAACAAGGGGTAAAGTATATCTGATATGGTGGACATGTCATGATGTCTGACTCAGGACTATGTGTTGAAAGAGTAACCATGCCTTTTAAAAGTCCAAGTGCAGTCTTTTCTGTTGTCACTGATATTCTAATAAACCCTGTCTGCTCCGAGTGCCTCGAATAAAATTTACTCCTGGTGCTCCATAACTTTCACAGCCACTTACAAACAGGCACATATCACACGTTTATAAATGTGCTTGCATGCAAGCGTCACACTCACACGGACAAACACACACACACACTGACCTTATGTGACATGATGAACCAAACACAGCACTCTCACTCCACATTTCATGAACTATTTACAGTGTTCTCCCTCGCTGAATTATTGATGAGCAATGTTTTCTGTTTCTACACTTCTATGAGAAATTCAGTCCTTTTACTAATGATCCACTCAGGGCCTCCGCCTCGTTATAAACAGCGTGCAACCTTCGATGTCATTACGGCTAACAGAGCCAGATTAGTAAGCAGGCCCGACTGTGGGAAGAAATCTCAGGCATATGGGAAAAGTGGGGATGAAAAACTAATATTATAGCGAGACCGCTGAGACCTGTAACCTAACACACTACGTCAAACACCCCTGTATCTATATTTATAACCAAGGAAGAGCTGAAACAAGATGCTGGCATCTCATAGGATGCTATAAGAGAGAAAGGGATTCAGGAATGGGGATTTACATGCTGAAAACACTCCAGTGAAAACAGTTTATGTTCTATTTACAACTAAACTCGGGGGAAAACGAGAGTGACACAGGGTTTGTTTTAATCTTCTTGAGAAGTGGAATGGGGGAGGAAACAGTCCCAAAACAAAGACATCTTATTTACTCAGGGACACACGAATTTCAGCACTGATTGATGTAAAATATTCCACCACGTACCAAACTGTAGCCTTCTCTCACTCATTATCTCCAGTTCTCACTCTCTCCTCCGTCTCAATCTGTCACCTCTCTCCTCTCCCTCTTTCTTCTTTCCTCTCTAACACAGATACTGGCATTCTTTCCCTCATAACAGATTAAAAATGACTATTTTTTTTTAAATATGATACAGTCTCGTCTAATTTGCTCTGAATGAATTATGCATTATCTTACTCATGAGGTGACAGAAATCGTCCTTTCATGAATATTTTCAGCGTTTTTCTGCTTTCCAAAAGCTATTGCTAATTTAAAACACTCCATTCTGCTGTCACAGTTGCCAGTTGTCCATGCATGCAGACAAGTTGGAAAGCAACCAAGTACAAAAACTTCGACTCTATTCCATTATATTACCTAAGAAAGATAATGCAGCCTGTTTACAGACACTTGTGAAAAATTAGATAATTTCCTCTGAGAATATCTTAAAGGCCATTTACATAGTGGCAAATGTACTACATCTTTATAAAATGTGGCACAGAAGAAAATCTGTGTTGTATGGCAACACAATGTATGGCAACACAATGAAATAAATGCCCAGATCTAGATTTGCCAATAGGGTGAAACACAAGTCCCATGTATTGAGAAATAAAGGCTCCATCACCATGCCATCGCCAAAAGTCTGAGCCGTGGTCACAACCATGTCTGCAACAGGCAGGAAAAGACAGATATAGCAGAAAAGGGTAACCTGTAATATTTGGAGAGATTAGAAAAGGATGAGGAGGAGGAATGTGCCAAACAGACTGTGGAAATCAAGCTGAGAAACATAGATTAAAAGTAACAAGATTCACACCATCTCCAAATGGTTCTCACCCACTCTGGTGCAACCCACCTGCCAGCTCACATGGATTGGAAACAAAATTGTTCACAGGTTTGGAAAGAATGCATCTTGTGCTGGATTGGGCCGTGGATTGCACCCAGCAGAGCTGAAATACAACACACCTAATAACAGAGTCTCTCATGAAAAAAAACCCCAAAAAAAACGGGGAACCGCCATCCCTGAAAGTTTTTGTAGACTTTCAGCATCTCAGCAGCCAAGCATGAAAGGGACGCCTGACAAACAAATTATCTCTCTGTTTCCATAGCGATCTATGAATGGCCAGTGCCTGTGCCTGTGACAACCAGATGCCTGGGAAGACAAGGCTCGCCCATAAAAACCCAATGCTCTGCAGAAAGCCTGTTATTACTGCTATCATTCAATTGGGCTTGATTTGCATAATTAAACTCTGTGATTGCCTGCCTGTTGAAAGTATAACGAGTCCCTTTTCTAACCAGCTGGATTCCCACCATGAGGGAGCACAGGGGGCGCTTAAGGGGGGTAAAAGGCCTCAGCCAACCCCTGCATGATATGAGGTGAGCGTATCTCAGTGTGACAAATCAATATTAAGATCATCCATTACATCAGAATTGAAAAGTCCCTGTTCCCTGTAGATTAGCCATATATTACTGTGCTGCCACAGGGAAGATTGCTCACTGATGAGGTGAGTCACAGCCAGGACTTCACTCTGCTAACTACATGAAAGGCCATTACTACAAACAGCAACAGAAAGAGAGCAAATTAGAAAGAGAGAGAATCAGCTCAACAAACAAAAGACTCAAGTGCTGCATGTGCACAGAACGTCTGAATCCAGCCATCGACAGTTCCTCTGTAAATATGTTCTTTGATGACAAATTCTTTATATTACATATTTTGAAATCTACTGGTTGACTCTTTTGCATTGAATTGTTGAGAAATAGAGGTTAAAAAATATAGAAGCACCCAAGAGATACAACAAGGAATCTCGGATGGAGAACAAACCGAGGCCATCGTAGGCCACATGACAGCTCCTGAAGCCAAGCCCCTGATCCCAGCCAACAGGGATCCTCTGTAAAATATAGCTCTTCACTCAAAGACTGAGCAGCCAGAAATGGATAAAACACAACACACTCCACCGCACTACAGTATGACACAGCACTTTTTTCAGAGAAGCACGTCAATAAATCATTTCATTTAGCCCAGCGATGGTCTGCAAGCCCTTGCATCGAGAACTCATCTTCTTTCTCAGATACAGCTGGAAGACAAACACATTAGAGGACGGGTCTTACCTCGACTAGGTGCGGAGTGGGATTGAATCCACACATGTTGCACACTTGGGAGTGGCACTGTGTGCAGACGTTGTAATTGGGCTGTTCTGCTGCGTTGCCTACGTTGAGGCTTGTCTTACAGAGGGGACAGACAGCTTTGGACTTCGGGGAGGGGTCCGGGTGCTGCTGCTGCTGCTGCTGCTGCTGCTGCTGCTGCTGCTGCTGTGGGGCGTGGGGCCCCGGTTGGCCAGGATGAGGTCCTGAGGGTTTACCTGCTCCAGCTCCTGGACCCTGAGGTCCCGCAGGTTTGGGGGCTGGTTTAGGGGGCTGCTGCTGGGGTTGAGCAGTCTCTGATATGAGAGTGCTGGCCTGGTTAAGAAGCGAAGCACCAAAGCCAAACAACTTCCCAAAAGTCTGCTCTGGAGGCGGAGGCTGTCGTGAAGGGGAGCTCCCTGCGCTGCGGGTCTGGTCCTGGCGAGGGTGAG
Source organism: Holocentrus rufus (assembly GCA_900302615.1). Classification (NCBI taxonomy): domain Eukaryota; kingdom Metazoa; phylum Chordata; class Actinopteri; order Holocentriformes; family Holocentridae; genus Holocentrus; species Holocentrus rufus. Next base: position 9,712 of record OMLF01031198.1, read on the forward strand.
GGGGCTGGTGGGCAGGGGAGTTGCGGGACAGGTCAGGCTGGGACGGGGCCTTGGCCATACCAGGGAGAGGGACTGCACCTGGGGGAAGCTTGGGTTGTTGCTGACCCGGGCCGGCGTGAAGAGTCTGTTTGGGGCCAGGCGCCGGTTGGGCCTGTGCTGGAGGTTGTGGCTGAGGGGGTGTCTGTGTCTGGGGTGCAGGCTGAGCTGAAACATCAGGTTTGGATTCTGGTTTGGCCGTGTGAGAAGGAGAGTGTATCTGCTGCTGACTCTTGGAGCGCGGTGTGGTCATGTCCATCCCCAAAGCTCTCTGCATCTGACAGTTTAGACATAGCCACTCTTGCACCTGTGAAGAAAAAAGATTCAAAATGTAACAATCATCAAGAGTCTTCTCACTTTTATTTGATGGTACAAAATGCATCAAAGGTTGATTTACAAAGTAAAAAGTGCCTTATGTAGTTTGTGACCACCAGTGTCACTATAGTGCACAATAAGAAAAGTGGGTCCCTGTTTTATTTACATAACATGTTCCTCCAGCACACCATAAGCAGAGAGGCGACATATTATACATGCAAAAAATGCAACTTTTTAAATATTCCAAAATAATTCATAGGAAATGACTCTAGAGGCAGGAAATGCATTCAATATGTTTATTTGGCCTCAAGGGCACAAATAATGTGTTCTGCTGAGAAATACTATTTGTAAGCAAAACCTTGTGTGCGACAAGGAAAATTACATTGGCTACCTTTGACTAACAACTGGGACAAACTGATTTTAATAAACAAAATCATGAGCAAATTAATTACTTGCCTAAATCATAAATCTAAATATAATTAAGACAATTTGTGAAAAAGTTAGGGGTTCATTTTTCTCTGCATGAGCGTTTATTGGTAAGCAGTTACCAATGAGTGTTTAATAAATTAATATGACACATGGGATAAACTCTGGACTCCTTCTATTAAACAAGCCGTTACCAGAATATTCAATTTTTGCTCAGCCCTTCTCTCTGCATCTCATTTCGAAACCAGCACTTTATTTCACATTTCTCCTCACTGCAGTTTGGCTCAGACTCACTAAAACCTTCACTGGGCACCAAAATATATTCAGCATCCAAAGTCAGTATTAAGACATGAATAAGGCCAAGACAAATTTTCTTGATAAATCAGGGGTTTTGTCATTGGTTTTGCACATGCCAAACACTTTTGCATAAACCGATTTGTAAATCAGGGTCTAAGTGTCCCCCTCCTCATTGTAGCACATCCCTCTCTGTTTGTTTGCACTGCTGCCATCATTTACTTTCTGTTTTCACTCCTCTGATTTCTCTTTAATTCTCTGTTTTCGTCATATAGACACCCTCCTGGGTGAGAGTGACATGGAGGCCCTGGTCATGGCACATTGCCTTATGTACTAATTGGCATCCTGGTGCTTTGACAGCTGCCACACCGCAATCACCGCCTTGAACTCTTGGCCATTACGTAATGCCTCGCTCACCTCCAGGAAAAGACTGAGTGGAGTTTGTTGTTGGGATTGAGGTTAGAGATGCAAAAGCAAAGTGGGAAGGCTGACAGTGTAAAAGATAAAGTATCTGTCACTGGATTTTTCACTCGCACTCTATTTCTCTCCAAGCCGGTGTCCACAGTGGATTCATAAACGTGACATTTGGTACCCAAAATGCCTTATTGTACTATGAGAGCGTTTTGCCTCAGTGGGAATCCCGCCCCCCTCCAGCAGAAAGGTGTGGTTTCTCCCCAAGACCTTTTCACTTCTGCTGTGGAGTCAAATATCTCTGTGAGCCTGTGGCCAAATGTGCAGATTGTCAAGCTCACAAACACACAACAACACAGACTCACTCACTCACTCAATAAATGTCATCATCATCATGAACAGCATCACACACAACAATCAACCCACCCACACACACACACACACACACACACACGCCTGAATATGTTTTTACTTTATGATTTCAACAAAAAATTCAACATTGTCTCCAAAACAATAAGATATATCATTTAAAAGTATACGACTATTATTATTCTGTTGATTCTGTTATTCTGAAAATTATAAATTTGGCTGCATCATCATTTGGAATGTTCCATTCAGGTTTGTTGACATGGCAACAGTAATGCAACCTGCAACTAATTCATTGCATGGAAGTTGCAGCACATAAAGCCTGCTTTACAAATTATGTAACACCTTTTGGCCAATGTGTGACAACAATTCAAATGTCCTTTTACAGACAAATCTTAGTTCCACAAAACCTGAACAGAGGGAGCTTATAGGAATCTAAACACAGTAAGATTTGCATATGTTTCAGTCTAAAACAAAGCAGACAAAATGCAAAGGGTATAGCTGGTTACAGTCCCTTGTATATGAATGGAAGGGAAAGTGCTGCAAATAGACAAAATCCAATGAAAGTCCCTATAATATGCAAGGATATTATAAATATAAGTTCAAACTGCATGGACATAATAACTTGTACTAGTTGTTGTTATACCTTGTTAGTATAAGATAGAACATTAATGAGGAGCAGTTACAAAATAGCCTGTATAAGATGTTTTAATAATTGCATTATATAACCTATTAACCTGTATTGTATTAACCTGCTAGCCTATGGAAATGCTGTAGGTACTCAATAACATTTTTCAAATACTCAATAGAAATCTCAAAACCCATTAAAACCTGTAATGTACTTAAAGTATAATATTTCTCCCCACATTGCAGGGCATCGGCTCACTGCTGCGATCTGACTGTCAGCTAAACCAGAAACTCCGATTAAAGTCGATCAGCGGACAGCCTCATCCTCTCTGCCACTCCACATAGACATCTAATGCTAATCTCTTTTTCACCACCACTGTTCGCTGTCGTTGATGGAAATTAAACATAATCACATAAATACCAGATTACAATGGCTAGATGCATATTCACGAAGGATTTATCAAAATGAGTGTGAAAATTCAACAGTCCGTAAATCTGCCCAGCAAGACAAAGCCGGCCTTCCGCGTTTCGCAGACAAGACCAAAAAAATGTCTTTCGCCGCTTTTCCGATCGCAGCAAGATTCTAAACTGTGCTGAAACATATTTTTTTGCAGGTTCAATCTTTCACTGCAAATTGAATTAGTCAGTGTTTTAATGTGTGAGCTGAAGAGTCTCCTGCCTGACTCTATGTTTCTCAGTCAGTCAGTCAGATATATAAACAGATGGAGTCAGTCATAGGCTCAGCAGCATCTTAGCCTTGTGCCTGGCCCCCTGCCAAGTCTCTGTATAAGAAGTGATGAGGCCACGGTTTTCACTGTCAATCAAGGGAGACCGAGAGGCCGGGAGGAGAGGTGAACCCGCGGGACAGACGGAGTAATGTGCAAGCGAAATCAAAAGTACCCAAACAACGCGAAAGCCCTCATTCAATCAGGTCTCACAGTCATTGTAGTTTTCCTTGATCTCTTTTTCTCTTTCTAAATACCAGTTAGGATAATCATATTAGTCCCTGTGAAAAAAAAAAAAAAACAGGAAAAACAAAGAAAGCAGCTATAGGGAGGGTAAGCTGCTATTTATCAATTTCATCGTTTCTCTGCTTGCCTCTGCCTCATCTCTCCATCTCATCCCTCTCCGCTTCCCCCTTGTTATGAGGCAATCATGTGGATCTTTATGAAATCTGATCCGTATCATGAAAAAAACAAGCGCGGCGCACTCTATCTCAGTCTCCTGCCCTCCTCCTCTATTTCTCAGCTACACCCTCCATCTTGCTCTCCTCCGCCCATCTTTATTCCTGCTCCTTATTTGTATCTCTCCCCTCACTCGTCCTCCCTCCTCTCGTCCTGCAGCCGCATCTCATCTGTACATTTTGATGGGCTTTCGTCCGGGCCTTTCCTCGCCCGCTTTAGCTTGCTATGCATTTGCGTGCGTGCGCGTGCGTGTGAAGGGACGACGTGCATCAAAGGTCATGAGGCAGGACCTGAGCCCACAGCTCGGTGAGAACGCAGCGTGTGTCAGTGGGACGCCCAGGCACCGTGGCTTTATGGAGAACAACGGCCTGCTGCCAGAAATAGAACCTTTTAGCGGCAAGGACCCACAGAGACTTGGGTATAGATCAAATAATAAGAGCACAGCATCTACCCACCACCCCCGAACACACACACACACACACACACACACATACACACATACATACAGATCTAGCATTTTAAGCATTTGTCTGATGCTTCTACCCATTCACACCAATTAAAAATGAATGCAACAGCAGAATAAGCCTGAATTCCTAGCTCACAATTATCAGAGGCAAATAGTAAGGAGTGAAAGCTGCCATGATATTTGCATAATGTAGTTGATGGAAATGTGCACTGATTTTCATCTGCCAAATGTTTGAAAGCGCGCTTAAAATATGTGCAGAATTCGGATGGAGACACAGCGACTGTGTGATGCAAAAAACATTATGCATTACAGCCTTCAAATATGCACTTCTACAGTGTCGATATGCATTTGAAACACAGCTATATAGGCCAAGTGTACATGCAGGCCAGTTAATATTATATGTTACACTCCATATATCAGACGGGTCGACAAAGTTCCCTTCCTGTCGTCTCTGGTTTACAGTTGTAGCAGAGTTTGACATCATGCATCACACGGCCTGTCATTCCCCAGGACAGCTGGGTGAGCGCAGAGCATGGAGCCACAGAGAGAATCATATAAATAGTTGAGCAGACAAAGACGTGGACAAAGGAAGGAGCTACGTCCCAGTGATCACAATGCAGTATCACCACGCAGTGCATGGAGCAGCTGAGCACTGCAGTTTGGGAAGGAGGAAAAAAAAAAAAAAAAAAAAGGATGCTTAGAATGCAGTGCTTCATCAACTCGGTGCAAATTGGGCCAGACGACATCAAAAGAATTCACGATGCCTCCGTATCTCTGTCTCTATCTTTGTCTCTGGTCTCTATCGCCCCGTCAGTTCAATTCATTCAGTTCATTCATTCATTCAGTAGATTTGAAGAGATTCAACTGTTCAGTTCAGCTCAGTTCAATGCATTTGAATTCAATTCAATTTCCTGCATTGGCGAGAATATTTTAAAGACATAATATCTCTCTCTCTGTCTCTCTCCCTCTCTCTCTCTCTCAAACATACATACATATATCTTCTTTATTGCCGAGTGTGTTTTGCCGAGCACAGACTGCAGTTTTTAGGGCGAGAGAGTGGAAGAACTATCAGGGGTCTGGAGGAAAATCACCATTAAATTGCCGTTGTAGCTGAATATTGAATATCTCTCACCAGGTGTGCTGCTGCAATGACAGGCACGGCAGGGGAGCCATGGTGTTACTCAGGATGTTAAGTAGTGGAGAGTGGTAGTGCCTAGTATTAATCCCTGATACAGCTGTAGCCGGGGTTTTTTTCAAGATCTACGGCTGAAATGAAATATGGAATTATATTCATGCGATAGGCTTGTAGGGAATTATGTGACCTATTCAGACGTAAAATGTGTAATGTCTTGTCAACTGTTGCTGATAAAAGGACGCTCAATCTCACACGAAAGGAAAAAATAACCACAGTACAATGGCAGAACTCAGAGTGGAGAAAAAAAAAGTAGTGACTTGAAGGAAATGAGTGTAAGGGAAAACAGTCTATATACGCCTCATCCACTCTATAACAGCAAATCCTAGCTTGAAGCACAGTTAAAAATAACATTAATTGCTCAGAAAGTACATAAAAAGATGCTACTGACTGAGCTGTTGGGGTATAACGAGGATGTTGCTTCCAAATGCACAAAAGTGTGTGGAACATATGGTTTCCTTATGGACTGCATTCAAGTCTAGTCTCACAAATTAAATGAATGGCCATTAGTGCAGCTTTCAGTGAGCCTGTTTTGTTTAGTCATATTATGGCGGAAGTGGTCAAAGAAGCTCATGTATAAAATCTTAATTTTCACGTCTACTTGAAAAAAGGTGATTGCTTTTACTGTACTTCTTGCTTGACAGCAAAGTCCAACTAACAAAATGGACTGGGCACTTTATCAGTAGTAAGTGATGGGGCCCTGATGATAAAAAACATTAAAAAAAAAAATGAAAAAACAACAACAAGCAAACAACAACAAAAAATGCTGCTAACCAGTGTCCTAGATTTAGTATCTGGCAGTTCTCTTTGCAAAATATTTTGGTATATGTAAAATTCAGCAAGTAGTGTCTCAGCTGGATTCTTGACCCAGTTCACACTGTTTGTCCACTCAAAGGCCCAATCTGTGTGTACAGTCGAGCGCGCTCTGCTGAAAAACTGTCCGACCACCACTGTCCCCATTTATATACCGATGGAGCGGATTGAACACGTTTTTCAGGTTGAATTTCCGAATTTAGCTCTCTGTCAATTTTCCACAGGGACCCACAGTAAATGGCAGTTTAGGCTCCAAAAGTTTTTTTTGTTTTTTTGTTTTTCCCCATGGTCTGAAGAGTTCACTAATCCTTATTTTTGTGATTGTATTCAGAATTTATATGATCAAATACATTTTTTTTGCTTTAATCTCAATGCAAACCATGTAATGTATATCCATGTTTTAGTTAGTCAGGATCATATAGAATATTGAATATACAAATACTAAACTATCACAGAAGTGTGCAGATCTATCCTGAATTTGTCCTCCATCAATACTGTGTGGGTTTGCAATCTGTTCTTAACCCAAACCTGAATCTGCATAATGTTACACCACATGATTATTTTTTGACACGTGAAAAACTTTCCAGAAATGTATTTTGGGGCCAGAGAAATACTGAAAAGACAAGTCACTGCAGTATTCAGTGCATTTATACCCAGAGAGAGAGAGAGAGAAAATCTGTTTACATGTGTTTGGCAATAATGTGACATAAGGCAAAAAGTTGCATTTCACTTTAATAAATTATTAATTCTGCTCTAATTTAACTATTGAAACATATCCTTATTTGGTTGGGTCCCCTCCTGTGAATATTCTAAAATCAGACTGTCCTCTGTGGCCTCATCGCACAAAAGAAAATAAATAGATATTCAAGTATTGCCAAATTGGTGCTGCAACAATGGTGGGAAACAGAATGTCACTATGGCTCGATAACTTAGAGTATGTTTTGTAATTGTCCACACAAATAATTAAACAGCTTATTTCCCTGCAAAATGTTTGATAACTAGCTTGTCTCATAAACAAAGTAATCACACCTGATCCTAAGAATAGTCATACAGTCATAGTTAATTTTAACCTCTCCCAGCAGACACTGGGTGGAAGGCAGGAAGTCACCCTGGACAGGTCACCAGTCTGATGCAGGAGAGAGGAGTTTTGAATCAATAAAATGAACTAGAAAGGAAAGGAGATCTGATGAGAAGACCATCTGCTTTCAGTCAGTCTCCTGACCAGGAAAAAAAAGCAAATTGGACCGAGCTTTGAACTGCAATAGATTTTCCAAGTAAGACAAAAATTTTCAGCAAAACTATACCGCTTTGCAAAACCCCTACACTTTTTCCAGAACCCTTTTCCCAGCAAATTTCTGAGGGTCGGCTGTGGAAACCTTTGTTTGAGGATTATCAGGGGTAGTCAAGTTGGTCCTGACAACAACAACAGAACACGTCTTCTTCATGACTTTTCACTAAATCCTGAATGGACTCACCCCTGTAAATTGTAAATAAACCCATAACCCATAATAACCCATTTGGGGATCCAGGCACCTTTCCATTGTCTTCCCTTTTGCCAGATTTGAATGTCATGGCATCTCTTGTGCCATATAATGCAAAATCAGAGTGGCAACAGAAATGTGTAATGAGTCTAATCTGTAATGAATCTAATATTTGTGGCCTCAGGAGTTTAACCCTGTCCTTAATTTGAAGGGATTATGAAACAGGCACAGATTTACTAGAATTAGATGGATTTGTTATCTGTTCATATGATATAACTGACTCATTATTCTTGGTACATTTACTTTACACTTTTTTTTAATTATTTTTATTATGTCGCTTTCATTTGCATAGTCATGAATAAAGCTATAATCTGAGCATGAAACATGAGTTAGACCTGGTACTGAAGTGGACTGTGGCCATTTTTTGTAAATAATCTGACGAATCTGATCTGCTAATGACAAAAGGAACTCTTATCTTAGGCCAAGCAATAATAACAAGGCTCAAGGCTCTTTATGGGTTTACAACAGTCTCATTAGTATTCACAAACAAATGTCAAGTTATGCAACTCATAAAACACAATGCACAAATAAATGCAGTGATGAGTGATTTTATCTGTCAATCTGTATCCGTGCCTCTAATCTACCATTCGTATGTCATCATTTGTTTGTCAATTTAGCATTTTTAAATGTATTGGTGAATCTCTACCTATTTGTGTGGATTCTTTTGAGACTGTTGCACTGTGCTGTTTCACACAAAATGCATGGAGCATGTGACTTGTAAAATGTCACGTGACTGGTGTCAAGCAAACCAAACAAAAGTCATTTGCGAATTGTCAGCTTAGCATTTTTAAAGGGAAATGTACTTGTGAATCTCAACCTATTCATGTGGATCCTTTTGAGATTGTTGTATTGCACCGTGTGTGTCACACAAAACCCATGAATGCAGGGAGGACCAATCGCTGCAGTAGCTGCTACATTTATGGATGCCAATGCATTTCCCTTTAAGGATGCTAAGATGCTAATGACTCGCAAAAGAATTTAAGGATTGTGAATGCTATTAAACCATGCAAACTGGGATGTTTAAGTAAGAATATGACAATGTATTTGTCCAAATGTTTGTATTTATTTACAAATATTGATATATGAATTGTAAATTAGAGGCATTTATTTACAAATGTTGAGATATATTTTCAAGTCAGTTTACCTTTATTCAAATGAGGTTACAGATACAAACACTCTGCATTTATTTGTGTGTTGTGTTTTACGCCACCCGAGTCACGCAACATTTTACGAGTCACGTGCTCCCTGCATGTGTGTATTTTGTGTGAAACAGCGCGGTACAACAGCCTGAAAAGAATCCCCACAAATAGGTAGAGATTCACCAAATACATTTCCATTTAAAAATGTTAAGTTGACGTACAAATGATGATATACGGGTGGTAAATTAGAGGCACAGATACAGATTTAGTCATACAAATCACTCTGCATTTATTTGTGCATTGTGTTTTACGAGTTGCGTAACTTGACATTTGTTTGTGAATACTAATGAGACTGTTTTAAACCCATAGATCTTAAAATCCTGAGGAACTGTAATTACACAGACCTCTCAAGTTAAATTAAAGTTCAAAGCTCAAAATTTTCCACCCTAGACTGCAGAACTCACCTTAATGTGCCATTTTATTTCAGAGTGTGCAATAAAACTCCACAAAGAAAACCATAACAGGATATTTATTTATAACACTATGGATAGTTTGTTCTCCCAGGTTGGCCCTCTCACCTTGAGAAAATCAATTTCAGGCCCCCTGAGTCTGAATTCTACTTATTTCATTTATTTGCTCATAAATATTTCTCTCATGTAGCCTTCTTTTTTTGGGCTAACATGTTTAGTGTCAGCGGGATAGCAAGAAATCAACTAGGGTGAAATGAAGAGTTTCAGTGCTAAATGAGATACCCACCATTTAGAAGAAATGATAAGTTCTCCTGCAAAATGATTGCTGGTGCAGAACTATTTATGGAATACAATCAAAGTTATTACGTTAAGCCAATTTAAGGCTTTCACTTACAAAAACACCCTTTGCTGCATGTCATCTATATTTCTACCCCCATCTTTCCTGCCTATCTATACTGTTGCTGTCGAATAAAGCAGAAATTCCCCCCCAAAATTATTAATCTTAAAAAAAAAAAAGAAAAAAAAGTATATACAGTGTTTTGGAATCATAAGGGGTTTCTTCATATTTCAAACCTCATATCATTGGATTGATTATTATGTCAAATAGTGCACCTGACCAACTCTGGCCACCTCTTTTTGGTTCAAAAAAGAAAAGGGAAAAGTTTCTATGGTGTTTTTAAGGGTGAATGGAAGCGTTTGTTGAAGCTGCTCTTTGGGTTTGGGATTCTTACTTAAATGAAAAAGGAGTTCCGTGGTGCTTCAAACAACAACAATGAAAAATAAAAAAAAAAGCCTTCATGTCATGACTTCTTCAAAAGAACCTTTTAAAACCAAGTCAGGCGTGTTTCTGCCACGCTGAGGCCTTCATCACGGAGGAGCACGCCACGCTGCATGAAGACGCCGCTTTTAAAGTTTGCGTTTGAAGAGCGCCTTGGAACTGGGTTCTGCTGTATTTTTTTGTATCGTGGAGCTCAAGGCGGAATCAGCGCAGCGTTACTGATGGAACAAACAGTCTGGCTGTTATCGCTAATTTTTGATGATGCTCTCTCTCCCATTCTGTCTCCTTGCTCCCCTGATCTCCACCATCTCTCTCTCTCTCCCTCTCCCTCTCCCTTTTTCTCTCGTCTCTGTTTCTTTCAGCTGTGGCTCCTCAGGACCGGGCCATCGCTGCAGACAGAAGGAGGGTGGTTTCTATAAATAGAAAATGGACTAATTATAAAGCAGATGTTCCCCTGTACGACGGCGGGAGAACACTGTGTGTGGGGAGTGTCTGTGGTACTTTCTCTATTTCTCTGAGCTCTTGTTCTCTCTTGTTTTATCCTCTGTCTCTGTGTCTGCCTCCTCGTTCCTCTGCCTCTCCCTCTTTTGCTCATTACAGTGTTATTATTAGAATACTCTGAATATTTTCGCTCACTGAGAAGTATTTTTTTTTTTTTTTCATCTCAGTGTTATGTATGCCTTAACACCCTCACATGCACACACAAACACACACACACACACGCACACTGCATGGGTGGCCACACACATCCAATTGCATGCACATATGCACAATTCCTCCGCAAAGCCTCGAATCTAAGCCTGCGTTTTTACATAAAACCTCCAGTGTTTGAAAGACAGCGCTGAGACAGAGTGGTAGCATGTAACCGTCACGTGTTGCCTCCTGTTTAAGTCTCTCTAAATTACATCCCTGTCACCGGATTGTTCTACACAACTCAAACTTGCGTTGCGATAGGCGTTATCAACGACAGGGTGGCTTTTTGCTGGATGTTATGGAACCATCGCTGTGATTCTTCGGTGCAGATACCATCTGGGACTGTGTGGCGGATAAGATTAATCTAAAATATCAAAATATGCGACTGCCCTTGGTTATCGCCACTTCAATCACCTTTGTCGCCTTTCTGCAATTTGAAAGGAAAATCTTCACGTATTATTCCTATTATCTCAGGCAGTTCAAGAGGCATTTGTGAAATATTTTGCACAGCGGACAAGAGCAAGAGGCAACGCAGCCCGGACTGACCTCAGGATGTCATCAAGAGACAAATCCTGCAGCTACGCAACTGACAATGAATGAAAGACTGACTTTGTGAACAGTCACAAATGCCCAAGGTGATATTATTGGAATATGCCATGTGAGCATTTTCTGTTAGTGCTGCCTTTAAAAGCTCACACAATAAACTGTTGAGAAAACACAAGTTATCAAGGCCACGTGAAGCAATAGATTTTGGGGTTTTTACTACTGGTGCTGCTTTACTAAGATTTACAACAGACACATAGCACATACATATCTGTGTATGTTTAATCTGTGTTTCCTTTTCCTTTTTCTCTTCTAGTAACAGACATGAAAACTGCGTCGAAAACTTATTTTCAAAATAAAAATGAAATGAAATGAAGTCTGCAGTAATTGCAACTCAAAAATCCTGTCATGCTGATACTTGTTCGGGCAACGATTGAGAGATATTTGCTGGACAGACAAGTTTTTATTAGCTGCAAATGGCAAAGCTCTATTTCCAAGTCAGATTAATTTGAAAGCTTTTAAAAGCTTGTTAGTTATCATTTTGACGGTGCACTTAGATATACAAATTGAAACAAACATTTTAAGCACAGAAAATCCAGAATGTCCTTCTCCAGTTTCCTGCTGATAGGTCAAAACATCTCTAAGTTTTGTGTCTTGATAAAATCTACAATATACAGATATTTAATTGTCCAGTTCGTCATCAGGATAAATTTTTCACTTCAGCTTCCCAGCATCCCGATCTTATTCTCCTAGTCCTTCACCGCCGCGACTGCAATCGTAATCGTCATCTTCAGCATTATCTTCACCATTATCAGCGACAACTTGGTCATCGTCAACATTTCTGATGGGTGATAAAGCTGTATTCGATATGCTGCAGTGAGCGACAAGCTGAATCCATGCTAAGTAGGTTAGGGGGTAAATCTTCTGGTCTCCAGAGGTAGAGCTCCTTCCCTCCCTGTCTCTCTCCCTGTCAGCGTGTGACAAGCTCACAGTGGCTCAGCTGAAAAAATACCCGTAACATCCACCTCCGCCGCTCTCTATACCTCCACGCTTCCCCTCGCTCTCTGCCATGATCCATTCCTCACCGTCTGTCTCCACAGTCGCGGGGTCCACTCTTTTCTTTCTAAGCCTTCCATCTCCCCTGCCTTCCCTCTCCTGTCTTCTTTTCTTTAAGTCTTTTGTCTTGTTTCATTCACTATTGTTCTCCTGTCTCACCCACATGCACACACATGCACACACACACACACACACACCCATTAATCAATACATTAGCATACTCTCAAAGACACGTAATCATTTACCCCCTCAATCTTTTACATGTACTCAGCCTACAGTAGCCCTGAAAGCCTGTAGGCAGCACAACTGACATTGCAACTTGGATGTAATTTGCAACATGACTCACTGGAGCTGATGAGAAACTTTATGACAGATGACACAGCCAAACTTGACTCATGGTAACAGCGAAGCATAGCTTAATTCAAATTAGGCAAGTGATTTATTTTGGGAAGACGGCAATAGGCTTTCTCAGATACCTGTTAACAATGTTGACTGTTCAGATGCATTTGAATGATTGTAAGAGAATGGGAAATGTGCTTGCTGCGTACAGTTAAGACCCGGCAAACTGTTCTGGGCGCCGTAATGAACAGCTTTGCCCTGGAAGAGGCTCTGGGCGTGATTTGGATGGCTCACCAGCGCGCGTCAGGAAGGGACAGATATAACTTCGCTCGCGTCTTATTTATATCTTTGATATATCCTCCCTTGCAAAAACATGCCTGTCTTTCAACATTAGGGCCACTGATCCCCCTCTACCAATAAAAAAATACAAATGTGTGATAATCAGGTCTTTGGGTTTGGAAGATCAGGCCCCACCAGATCATTAAATGTTTAGTTAATCCAGGGAAAGGTCGTTCGACCAAAACATCCACTGGTAGATCAATACGGAGGTGATCCTGTCTGTGCGGGCGTTTGATTTCTTTCCAGCATATCAAGAAGGACCACGGCTGAAGCTGGAGGGATTGACAACCAGTGTGTGAGTAACTCAAATCGTGACTCCCATCCCATCGCAGGCCCTCTAGTTGGTGCAATCCCAGCCTGTGGGTGGGGCCACAACAAAAATCTTCACAGACACTGTACTCGCTATGTCCAGTGACACATAGAAACCACAGGACCACTGTGATCGCAATCTAACACCAAAATCAAACACTTAAACCAAAATCAAAACCACACACTCCTTGTATGATCCTGAATACCAATTATTATCTAATGTGTATTACAGATACAGTTTCTCTATCTGTGTCGCAAGTTGGTGAGTAGGGAGAACATCCCTAAACTGGAGGGCATCTGCCATGCTGAAGTGACACTGCATCCCCAGCAGCTCCACAGGCTGTACTGTAGTCAGGCCTGCATTCTTTATAAATAACATACCACATTATTATTATCATCTTTCATTTCATTTCTAATCTCATTCAATTTCTGATATTTAATTTTTCTTCACGACAGTTATCATGACATGAAAAAAAATGTTCACGCTTGGGCAATCTCGGTCGAGGAGCACCGCCTACCTCTGTGAGGTGTGGGTTTGGGTTGAAGCCACACTGGTTGCAGACCATGGAGCGACACTGTGTGCAGGTGTTGAAGTTGGACTGGTCGTCCCCGGTGCCCGCCAGGTCGGTGGTCTTGCAGACAGGGCACAGCTTGCTGCTGGGCATGGGTGCAATTTGAGGCACAGAGTAGGGGGAGGTGGGGACGCTGCCTCGGTCCGGGGACACAGAGGGGGACCTCCCAGTCTTGGCGCTGCCCACATCCACCTGCAGGCTCTTCCTGGCGACGTGACCCTGGCCCTGCTCTCCTTGGGCCGGGGGAGGCTGAGGGCTGTCATGGGAGGCTAACCTGTCTCCCGTCCCGGCACCGCTCTGAACACCTGCTTTGGGGCCCGGGTCTGATTGAGGTGGTCTGCCAGAGACACTGTGGAAAACAGACAGAGAACAAGGTGGGCATCAGACCGGGGTCCTGGGTGAGGGAATTAACCAACCTGAGGTACTGGAGCATAAAGATGATTCACATATGCTCAACATTTGTTAGAACACAAACAAAACAAAATGAGCCCAGCTAGTTTGACTATAACTGACAACAATAAACAATTTATAAATTGCAATTTGCATTTTAGGCATTTAGCAGTTGCTCTTATCCAGAGTGACTTCTAATTAGTGAACTGTAAGATTAGTGAATGTTCCTGAGGCATTAACAGGTTAAGCAGACAGTTAATTCCTGTGTGCCATGAAAACAAAAGGTGTCGCAACATTAAACAAGTGAAACACGACACCTATCAGTGGTTATTTTGAGTCAGTAGGAAAGGTAGCCTATAATAATCTAATAATATAGTAAAAATAACACCTAAGAGCCAAACTGTATGCCACAGAAAATGTGACCCTGCAGTCCTGAGTGAGGTGGGAAGATCACTGCAGCACTGGAGACAGAAGACAGAGGAGTCGGGACCGGCAGAGCAACGGGAGAAAAGATATTGAGTAAAGCTGGAAGTGTGTATCTGTGTGTATGTGTGTGTTTTCCTAGACACCAATATACACCAATATACACCAGGCTACACAGATAAAATATCTGGTTAGGTCACAAAGCAGTGTTTGCCTCCCTCAGAGGTCTTTGTGAGTTCACGTCTGTTTCATTGCTCACACGCCTACACTGTCAGCCTGCTGACCTCCCAGGCCGAGCACAGACACACCAGTTCTCCCAGTTGCAGAGATGGAAGCAGTTGGCGGCTATTTTTATCTGTTTATCGCTGTTTCTAACACTTGTGTATGGAATCACAAAATAACACGTAGTGGAAATTTATCATGATCCAACTCCATCCCTCATTCACAGACACACGCACACACACACACACACGCACGCACACCTATCAATCGTGACAAGCTTCCAATTCTAGATTATGAAGCCATCATGTAATAGTGAGGCCATATAATTAAAAACTTGGCATTATCACGAACTGAAGTAATGAGTCACATTTACTCACATCACTGTAACTGAGCAGCTCTTTTGTGTACTTGTACTTTTTGAGGGTTTTGAGGTATATAATTTTATTTCTGCTGAAGTATGTGCTGCTTTTAAATCCAACTGATTATAGAAGACATATTTAGTGGACTCTCCATAAGCACTGCATCTGAAAGAGGTAAATTGCATCTATATCAAACCCACACAAGAATGTGGATGTAACAGGTTAGATAATAACCAGTTCAGTTCATAATCTTGCTTTTAGAAAGCTCAGTATACGACATAAAACATGTTCAGTATCAACATTTACAGAGGGCTGACAGCAATCCAAGTTGTTAACACAGTCTATAACCATGCCAATTATGCACCATATTTTCAAGTGGCATCTTTATCTTATTTATTCTGTCTTCAACCTGCATTTTATGTCAGCGACAGCACACTCTTAATTTGCTGACAACGTTTTGGGTGACTGAGGGAAAGACTGAGGGAGCTGATGAGGAGAAACATGAACGGGTAAGTAAAAATAAGCAAGAAAAAAAAAAAAAGATGCGCCGGGGAGTGTGGGAAACGGTGAATAAGTAAGTCAGCAAGTGTCATCAGATCCAAATCGGCTGCCCGGACTTCACTCATGGTCTTGGCCCATTTGCATGTGCAGTCATGAAAAAATCAGCACTCACACAGGCCTAGGAGTTGTGTTGATGCATGCTTTATTTTTTATGTCTTTTATTTTTCTTTTAATGAAAAGAATCTAGTTTAAATTCCTCTCAACGTTTTGGGATTGCAGGCAAAACGATGTGAATTTGGATCTGAGTACATTTTAAATGAGTTACTTTTTGCTATTAAATAGATTTCTACACCGGAAATGTTTATTTCTACTACATTTCAGCAAAACAGCCTCTTCTTTGAACAGGATATTTTGGTCCTCTTTCTTCTTCTGGGTACAACAGCGCGGTAATGTTCTGTACAGTAATTCTGTTCAGAGATGAACTATGCCCACATACTGTAAGAAAAAGATTATTAGTGTTCATGATGTGATATCACACTGCTCAAAATGTTGGCCTCAAGAGAGACGAATGTTGAATATTTATAATGCCTGTATCAGTTTCTGTGAAGTGCTCCTTGTGGCTTGTTTTCACTCTGAAGCCGTCCTGCTGGCCACAGTGATACGGTCGGTGCAGAGGGAGGTAGATTATCACACATCAACAGTATGGCAAACTTTTTCTTCCTCTGCTCGGTCCAACCTGAGGATATTAGTGCCGATAGTGAAACAGAAATGGGGGAATTTCCACTGCTCTGACAAGCCAGACCTTGTTTCATCGTGTCATCTTTAAAGACGGTCTTAGCAGACATTTTTTTCAGGGTGAAGGAAAGGAAATAAAGAAATAAAGAAAAGAAGCATCTACTCTGTCCTTGTGAGATCTGGAAGAGGATCATTCATGGCCGTCTTTCTTCTCGCCTGGACGACTGTAACGCTCCTTTAACGTGTCTAAGTTGCTCTGCTATTTTCCAACTCCGGTTGGTCCAGAAAGCCGCTGCCAGACTTTTAACAAAACGCTCACGCAGGACACGCATTACTCCGATTCTAGCCCCTCTACACGGGCTGCCTGTTGAGTGCGGGATTAAATTCAATATTCTTTTGATCACATGCATGGCCCTGCATGGGCCGGCCGCACCATGTATCTCAGAGCTGCATGTCCCTACAACACAGCGAGATCACTTGGGTCCTCTGACCGCTGCCTTTTAGTAGTTCCCGAGTCCAGGCTGAAATCAAAGGGAGCTTGTGCCATTTCAGTTGTCGCTCCCCGCCTTCCTGGAACTACCTTCACCTAAATGCTAAAACTTCAGAGACTCTTACAGGCCTGAAGAAGCTTTTAAAAACCTGTCTTTACGATAAGCACTTTATTGTGTAATGTTTTCTCTTTTGTTTTTCTGTTATCTCTACTTTGTCTGTCACTGTACCAAATTTTCTCCCATACATCACCTTGTAGTGCTGAAAAGCACTTTTCAAATAAAATTTCTTACATGAAATTCCTCTTATAAGACAATCCTGGTTATGCAACGACCACCACCCTGACTCTGTCTGATGCTAAACTTGACCGCTGAGGCTGGTAGTAAGCTATTGACTCTTAATACATTAGTCTAAATCTATTCTTCAAGGTGTACTTAGAAGGAAGAAAGTAGTTCCATCTATGACTCAGAAATGCTTTCATCGGAGTTAAAAATTAAGCGTTTAAACTGGAGGTCGTCTTTTCAAAAGATCTCTGAGGATATTTTTCAGGGCGCCGCGAATGTTAGTCCACTGAGAGGAACTTGAGGCTTTGTGTCTAAAGCACTATAAGTTATTTGCTTTATCACTAAGTGGATGGTGAAGTGTTTAGAAGCTGCCAGTCGTCCCTCCTCTGATGTGAACTCCCCTGTGAAACTTCTGATCCTGAGGAGGCAGAGACGCAGTGAGAATGTCTACATAGCCTCGCTAATATATGCTATAACATTATCCCAATGTTACTGCTGGAAACAGAAACAAGTCCATCATACAAATTAACGGAGCTCCAGTACAACTTCACCCTGCAGAAGGTATAGGAACACAGCTACAAGCTTACCCTGTGTCACACTGCAAACCTTTCTTGCCCAAACCTCTGTAGAGTAAATAACAATATTACAATGAAACTAAATACTCTACCATTCTGCAAACACAAGCCTATTCAATATCCAGTATTTAAAGATGCACTGCTCTGTGTAAGCCTCAGAGTTTCTCTACAGCCTGATCGCTGCAATTTTGCTTGATCAAAAGCTCATATTCAAATACATTTTTGCAGAATAAAGAGGCAAGAAATTCTCTTTCAACAGTAAATCATAGGTGAGTTCAGTAACTTCTCAGCAGCTGCTACCCGTTTCTTTAATATCTTCCTTTCTCTTAATGAAGAGCTAGCCTTCTACAGTTTTAAATAAAATGCCACTCTCAAGTACAAATTCGACTTTTTTACTGACAATACCAATTCTGAGTGCTTCATTCAAAGTATTTGCAGGTACAAAGTGCTGACCGGTTACAAAAATTATTGAATTACCATTTTTTTTCCTCCATCAGACACATCTAACATCCTTCTTATAAAGACAAGAAAACCAAGCTACTTTGTCCTGACCTTAGACTTGTCACACATGATCCTCGTTCAAGAGAAAGTTCTCTGATACAAATATTTTAGCCTGGCGCTGAACTCATGTTTAATACTGTGTCAGCATCCCTATACTCCAGTTTTTAATTGATTTGGGAAAGAAACCGGAATGTAGCGCAGACCTCTGAACAAGTTTATGTGATAAATGTATGTGGTCACGTCCACTTGAGAATGTTGAAAGGTCTTTTTCACGCAAACAGAATATGGGTTTATTCTGACATGTTTTGGATCCTGCACATGCTGTTTTATTTCAGAAGTCAAGCAGTAATGAATTGCATTATGCTGCATTTGCAGAATGAAGAGGAGAATCTTTGCATCGGACATGTAACTGATGTAATAATTTGATTAATACCCAAAATTATTATAAACTCACGATGACTAAAAGGTAAACAAAGACGGAAAACAATAAAATAAATCACTTATTGATATGGTTTCCACGCTCTCCTGCCTGTAAACATCACATCTAAGCGACTCAGAAGCTCAAAGAAAAATCTGCCTTTGTGGAATTGATCGTTTTGCTGGCTCACTTATGTCACCAAGTCAGAGTCGTTACACTATGCATTTCACTCACAATAGCAGCAGTCCACAGGCACTTTGGCGTTCTCATTTCCAGCATTTGTTGGCAACCCATCTTTTAACTGATGTCAGACTAACTTGATAAATCGAACAAACAGACGACTTGATGAGCAGCCAAGACACGGCGAAGCTGGCTGTAGAGAAAATATACTGTAAATCCCATTGTGGTGGTCAAATGCAAATGTAAGTGCTGTGGTGCTGATGCTTTAAAACTCCCGCCTGCAGTACGTCACAGAAACATCAAACAAGGTGCATGAAATGGCATACATAAAAATAACCAGTGTTTTTATGTCTTTATACTTGATAGCTTGTTACAGCTGCGTGTTTGTTTTCTGGTGACTATTCTTGCATCATAATATGAAGACACTAAGATCTGCAGCAAAGCCTGCCGACGCGCCTCCTTGCAAGTGGCTTTCCCACTGTACCAACTGGTGCTACACTGCCGCAGCTCTTTAGGGTTGTATATTGAGGTTGTGGGGGGGTTCAGCTTCATCCACTGCTTCTGGTAAACTGCAGCACATTTGAGAGGGGCTGTCTACACAAACCATGGGAAACAGCAGGGAAGTGTGTGGCAGTGCTTCAGATTCAGTCAGCTTCACCGCCTAACTTCCAGCCTTTTGCCCTTCAAGTCTATGAAAGTTAAAAAAAGCAACGTTTAAGTATACATGTCATCTAAATAACATTGAGCAGCTTTTATAAGCTTGGTAGCCTGATCATTTTAAGATCAGAGTGTACTGTCTAGGTTTGGATTAAGCCATTCATTTTCTGTAACTGATCACTGCCATGTTGTCATTAATACCCACGTTGCTTCTGCGTTATTTGTTTCAGCTCTTTGAATCAGAAAATGCTTTAGTAAGTGCTGCCTACATACATATTCTTTGACTGCTATATATGAAGTAATAGAGAAGTAATGAGAACATACTCATTTATCTTGTTTTTCTGGGCAAAAAAAATGTATCAATTACCGGAGTAGGCTTTATGCTGTGGCTTTGTTGGGACTGAGGATGAAATTTTTTTACATTAATTACTTGGAGATTCATGTTAGTGTGAAAAGAGCCAATGACGATGACATATGTTATGCAAACCAAATGATAAAGTGGCCGTCACATTATTTTTTTTTTTCTAAAATGCTATTACATGATAGAGTGAGTTACAGAGCTTCACAAATTTAAATCAATGCTACTACCATGAAGCCCCTAGGCCTATTATCAAAAGAGTAATGAAACAATTAGGAGACAATACAGTAGCAGTGCAGCATATCAGCTTTATGCTAACACATGGTGTGAGACTAGAAGAGTCTGGATCTTTTGTTGAGCACAGGGCTACATGTCAGAGTCAGTGAGGAGAGATGCAAGGCTGGATCTGATTTTGAATGCTTGTCCATTGTGGTCAACATCCAGTCTAAATGATTGAGCACTTAGTCAAAGCTGTTATGAACAGAGGAGAACACACCCAATTTAATGCTTTCTGTCATGCAGGCAGAATAGTAGGTCGACTCCATTAACTTCAAGGATTCATATTTGGGTTCAGTGTGTGCTCTCTGACTGTTCTCTACAAAATATACTGTATTTAATCCAGTCCAAAATGGAGCAAAAATGCCTACATGAATAAACTGATGAATAAGGTTACAGCCTATGTAGCTTAAGTATTTTGTCCCTGTTCACATTTATAGACTAACTGCCAGTAAAATGCTGCAACTCGTTTTGATTAGCATGAAACTCTTCGAACGTCTCTAACCAGCCATCGCCCCACCTCACCACTGCCACAATGAATTTGAGGCAGGCTTGCTACGGCAAGATTCAGGACTGAATGCGGGGCCACAATCTCAAGAGAACCATTTTTCATCAGCTATATGAAATTCTCTCTTTCTCACCCTCTCCCTCTCTCTCTCTCCCCCCCTGTCTCTCCCAACACTCACTCTCTCAGCAGTGGCCATCACTTTATGAGATACCTTAGGGGTGTCCACCCAGAGAAATATAGCGCCATAAATGAATTATAAGGTTACATGTGATGTGTATACTCCAGTGCTGACCTACATTGAATACATGTGCAACGAGTGCTATTTCCAAATAGACACATTTAAATTTATAAACAGGCCTGAACATCAACATTTGTCATGCATTTCGACTCACCGTGCACAGTGTTTATATAACACAGCTCACTGTTATACATTACAATCAGTTTGGATAATAACACAATGCATACCGAATCAGAAAGTGAAGAAAATTTGTGAACAATCAGCGTTTCAGGCAGGGTTTGTTAAAGCTTAAAAATCTTTGCATCTATTTCGATAGAAGACTAAAACGCAAGTGCAGCCAAACAGTGAAAAGGTGTGGCAAATGCAAGGTTTTGTTGTGTTGTTGCTTTTGAGGTATTGCACTTCCAAAGCAATATAACTGTCTAAGGCATTATCCAGGTAATAGGAGAATCCCTCTCCAGTGTTCATAGCAAATGCAGACATACACCACATGTTTGCAGATGCTTAGAGGAACACAGAGCCCAAATACATTGTTAATGTATTTGGACTGTGTGTGTCTGTGATGCAACACCACTCTTCCAGAAGAAATTAGCCTTGTTGTTCTGCTGATGGTGGTGGAAAAGACTGTCTGGGGCGCTCCACAATTTCCACTGCTTATTCAACTGGTAACACTGAGACAGCTATGGCATACATGCCTTATGTCATGTTCATACCCATCAAACCACTCAGTGACGCTGGCGTTATTTGATGGGCGCACTGTCCTCCTGGACGAGAATATTGTAATCATGATACTGATGCTTCATCATGATGAGGAAGGCGATTACTCAGAATGACATAGTATTTACTGACATTTATCTTGTCCTGTGTGGGACTGAATGATCGAGTCATGCTCGGGAAATGCAACCTGTAACAGCACCGACAGAACAGCACCCATCAACGTGAGAAACAATACACTTTACAACCATGCTCAATATTCCTTCACGTTATTTAAGCAGTTAATAGCGACTGTAAAATATTATCGATTTTTCTTAGATCCAGTTTCTTATAAGTACGACCATTTACGCGATATTTCGCCACTCATGAGCAGAAGAAAAGGGGTTTTCGCTCATTCATGATACTTAAAGATGCCTCAGGACAAACACCGTGATAACGGGCGTGGAAATTCCTATTCGGCCTGTACAGACATCTGAAAGCTGTACGCGTTATTGATTTTCAATCAAAAGCGCTGCACATTAAAATTCAGCCTTTGTGTTCAACTCAATATGGCACTGAATAATAGGCTGGCATAGCCTAAATGACACGTCATGAAGCAAAAATCGGTCTCAAAACGGATTGTGAATTGTGTTGACAAGGATATTGAAATAAATAATTAAGCACCCATTCAAGTCTATCTCATTGCAATCGAATGATCCTATACTCGCAACATCGTATAGACACGCAGCGCACCACCCTTTTGGGAAACCGAGTTGGTTTATTTCCATAGTTTTGCAGAGAAACGTCCTAGATCGTGGCTACCTGTTAATCCCCGGCCCGGGTCCAGCCCCCGTCCCTCCGGCTGGCGCACCATTGCTGGGCTTGATGAGCTGTCCAGAGTCCGGTGGTGCTGAAATGGAAGCCGGAGCCCCTGCTGCAGGGACGGCGGAGCCGGGCTGGGCCGCCTGTCCCTCCCCCTCCAGACTGGCCTCGTTCCCCATCGAGTCGGGATAGGATTCGATGGAGAGAAACGGTGTTGTAGATGGTTCTACAGCTGTAATAAAAACTCAGATAAAACTCAACGTTGTTCCCCTTCCGCCATCATCACCTACAATTCAGCATCCCGCACGGAGCACGCGCGCTGACGGAAGGAGTGAGGGAGCGCGCTGACGCAATGGGTGGGAACAAGTGCCTCTACGTGCGCGCTCACTGTCCTCGTTTCTCTCAGCCACCACGCAAATGGGCTAGTTCAATATTCTCCACTGTAGTGCAATGTAGGCCTTTGCAAGTCTGAGCTATGTGAGTTTTGATTCCTATTGTTGAACATTACACCAGCTGGTTGCAGCATTCCGCCATTCCTGGTTGAAGTTATGCTAATTAGGATACAAATATGCGTTTTGTTGCGAAAACCTAGATTTTCTTGGCCTTTTACGGCACATTTGGGGACCACAATTTATTTGCCTTGAGCGCATTGAGTTCAGTGTTTGTAAGCTGAATATTCGGGACGTTATCATAAATAACATTAACATTATTGGCTGTATGTTTGAAATGGGACAACCCTTTGTCATGCTGGGCTACATAAAGCCTACATGGAGGACTAAAAGGCATATGTGCAGCATGTAGGCAAATAGTAAAATAAAAAAAAAGGGACAGTATAAATGTTTTTACACAAAAGTCTGCTCCACTGACACGGAGCGGTAAAAGGCTGTTTTAAGTCCAGGTCTGTGAGTGGCACTGGGCTAATAAAGATTACAAGATCACATCAGTGCTCAACGACATAAGGAGTGAAATTACTGTCACAAAAGTGCTTGCTACCAATAGACCACTTAACTTACAACATGAAGTCAAAATTGTTTTCTGACAACAGTTGCTGATGACGCCATGTTGCTAGTAATAGGGGTTGTAATGTCATGTTACCATGTCCAGTTGTAAGAGACACATTTACAGATCTAGGGCTATTCAGTTTTTTGGACTCCTGTAAACTGAACATCAAATTCATGTGGGCTGTTTTATGAAACAACACAAATTATGGTTGTACAGTATTTATTTAGTATTTAGGTATATACAGTACAATTACAGAAATCAAAGGAAATCATGACTATGACAAAATGCCAGTGGCATAAATAGTAAAGAATGATTCATTTGTGATTAGACAATGACCATGTCTTAATCGCCTAATAAAAAATGCAAAACACTGAAATACTGGTTTGCACAGTACTAGTATGGCATTTCATAAAAAAAATTTCAATATTTCAAGGTAGTTAAAAGTTTATATACATTCATGTGAACTCACGTGTAGCAAAGCTTCTGTGTCACAACACAAAGTGTGCCTTGGTAAACTCAAACCGCTCGTAATTGTGAATGAGGGCCTCAATCCAGCAAACCAGGTGACAACCATCATTCCCTTGTACTACTCATCTGAGTCATTTCTCCCCCTAGTGTACATTGGCTGGTACTACATATAAAAAAAACAGTTGAAACCTATTATTTACGGTCGGTGGTTAAAGCTCACTTACAAGTTTTAATCTAAATAGTCAACTTTTTTATTACATTGTTGTCCTATGACCATGGATGCAACAGAGTCCAGGCAAAATGTTATCCCAAAACAATTTCAAAAATGCAAATCAGTCAGGACATAATAGTTTCACAGAGTTTATTGTAGTATGAATTGGCAAGCACAAAAACCAACAGAGCTCACCGTACATAAGTGATGCTAAGCTGATGGACAGATACATATGTACAAAACACACAACTGCACACACCCAAATAATCTTCACTCAATTTTTGGAAATCCATTAAAGGTAAGAAAATAACACAAGAGCTTGTTATTCATTTGCATGACCTCAAGAGATTATATACAGCTGAAGTCACACGTAACAGTACACGCAAACAGCCTTCTTGCAGCCTTATTCGAGGAGCAAGGTCTTAGTTGAAGGGACATTTTGCTGAAAAAAGTGGATACATCTCAGAGGGCAAAGTCTTACACAACATCCTCTTGAGGGTCAAAATGTCCACTGAAGGATGCCATTTAAAGATGTTTGATCTAGTGTTATGTTATCTACAGTGGAAATACTGAAACTGAAATGAGGGAAAATGAAGGATACAATTGGGGGGAATGTTTTCATGGTTGTGTATATTCTTAAGTATGAAAGGGTTTTTACAGGAATTTATATTACAACAAAGAATTACAACCAAATATCTTATGGCCATATGATCATATAAAAAAATCTTTCTATGAGAATAAAACCCTCAGCAAGTGAGGATAATTCCAAATTAATTATTGGTGAAATACTTTTTTAATTTACAAACTGTAAATAGTAGTGGCACAGACAATCAAATTTACACCGGGACTAAAACTGTAATACATACATACATACATGGTAAAACAAACGACCAAACACGTGGTCAATTTTATGAAAAAAGGAGGCTGACTAAAATACAAGAATGAAGTCTTTTCAGACAGAAGTATCAGGAGCGCTGCAATGTTTTTTTTTTTCTCTGCAGTGATTGCTTGGTGCTTACAGACATGACTTACAGCGGTAACTGTAAAGCCATTTATAATCACTGGCGCTTGGCTTTGTAGGGTCGAGAGCGTTTCCGGCGATCGGGTTTCCTCTGCTTGTGCAAACGGCCGATGCTCACTCCCTGCCGACGACGCACTGAAATGTTCTGCTCCACAAGGCTGGCCAACATGCCTGGAAATGAGCCCCAATAGAAACAAGGAAATGAACGAGGAAATGATGAAAAATGCACTCTTAACCAGGACTAAGCCCAGAAACAGGAATAAAGTATTTAATATATTAATAAAGGTTCTCTTACAAAGATTCCAGCTGTGATAAATACTTTACTACACACAGCACTAGATGCTGCCAGTAAACACAAGCAGAGTGTCAGAACAGTCTTCAAGTTAGTTCTTTTTATGCAAAAGATTTAGTCAGATCAGTACAAACAATGGGCCTCATTTATCAAGCAGCATACGAATGATTTCCTTTTCGTATTTCCTTTGTACCGATGTTTACACCTGAAAATTGGGATTTATCAAAGTCTTCGGGAACCTGATTTGTTGGGACATGCGAAGGAAATTTACAAGAGCCTGAGAGCACATGTAAGCCGTGTGTAAACTACACAGCTGTTTTTTTTAAATCTGGAGTATTTACTTTTATCAATTATGACACTACCAAACCCGACCATATTTTATCCTAAAATGTTGAAACGTCTGCAAAAATCAGGAAATACTTCAAGTGTTCTGGTATTTCTTCAAGTGCATCTCTTGGGTTGGAAATATGATCCTTTTGAATTTTTCGTGACTGCCAGACATTTTATATGACTACACTGTGTAGCACAGGCACTCTGTGTAAAACTGTGTAAAAATCAGTGTGGTGTATTTGGACACAAATCGCTGCAATGAAGCAGAAGTAAACCGTTCAAACACTAAACTGTGCCATTTGAGGATCTGTCCGCTGAGACCACAGAGGTCTAAATAAAACTCAGAAAAAGCTCAAGGCAGCAGCGGCGGTGGGGAAAGGGAGGCAAAATAGATATCAGGGAAAAAAGGAGGAATTGAAATCTCTGAGTTGACAGATTTACCTTCTTGTGCCAACATTGATATGAAGGTGCAGATGAACTCGTCGTAATTATGGGTCCTCCTTTGATCATCGATCTGATTGATTGAAGACAAAATATTTTGATTAATAACCAACAAATACAATTATCCACCAAAAATATTTGATTGGCATGATAGTTCAAGGTAACTTGCCTTATACTTCTTCCTCTTTTCTACCTCCTCCTTTAGATACACTTCATAATTGGCGATGTCAGCCTCTACACACTTGAGCAGTGCAAGCAACTCCTGCAAGAAACAAAATAAAAATTAACAGCTCTTTTGCATTTGTATAAAAGCAAAAAAAATAGTATATAGATTCAGCAACAGCTCCCTAATCATCAGTATAAGGAAAAATAATTTAGAGCATATATGGGCAGAGATGAAAACATGGACGTACTTTAGGCGAGTACTTCTCCCCAGAGGGTTTATGGGCTCCAGCAACATCCAAGGAGCTGAGCTTTTCCTTGCTGGGTTTCACCTCTGCTCCGTCTTTGCTGTCCTCCTCTGTCACCTCCACCGATGGCCCCTCATTTCCCTCCTTCACGCCTTCCCTTTCTCCTGCTAGGTGGCTCCCTTCCTCTTTGTCTTTTACTTTCTCAGGAGTGCACGACCGCTTGGTCCCGTCGGCAGTGGCATCGACTGTTTGGACGACAGGTAAACATCAAGACTGATTCATATGCTGTGAACTGGATTCCAAAACCCAAATGTCATGCAATAAGCTCAAAGATTTCCTTTAGTCGAGGTTTTGAAACCATCCTGTGTGGATAACATGGGTGACGATAATGATCTACTCACCAGCAGGCGGCAGAGCGTAGATGACCCCGTCCTCCTGCAGGTGTAGCAGAGCGATGCTGACAGAGGGACCCAGCTCTCGCACGGCGCGGTTGTGTCTGGAGTCTAGCCTCAGCATCTCGTCCTCTCCGAAGAGCACGCGGGAGAGATGGGAGGCGACGGGGCTGGACGGGCGGGTGGCGGCCTGGGAGCGCGCCGGCGAGCGCAGCGGGGAGTTGAAAGCGCTGCCGATCTCAGAGGCCGTGTCGGTGCTCTCGTTGCTCGGCGTGGGGGAAGGCTGGGATGCCGCGGTGATACAGATGCCTCCGGTGCGGCCCTCTGTGCGTACGGAGAGGGGCGTGTTCAGGGCGTCCTTCCTTTGGACCTCCTTGTTTAGCTTGTCAGCCAGTACGCTGAGGGCAATCTGGGTCTCCATTCCACCCCCGACTCGTCCTGTTCGTGAACGCAGACTTGATTTTCGTCTAAACCTAAATAAAGCAAATCAAAGATCAGGCACGGATTCGTTTCCCTTTGCCCGGGTCACATCAGTAAACAAAGAGATTACGCCCATATAAATAGTGCAGAGCTAACCTGTTAGATGTGCCTGCTGAACCAGGTACTTCCTCATCATCATCCTCATAATCATCCTCATCATCAGAGTAGGAGGGCCGAGGAGGCCCCGGCATCCTGGTGCGACCGACTCCAGCAGCAAGATCCTCCTCTTCCTGTCAATCACAGACGATCTTCAATAAATTACCAAGATCCTCCTCCCTTCTTATCTTAGGGTTTCCCTGAGGTAATTAATGTATTAAACTGTGCCAGCCCGCCACAGATTAAGTTCTACTGCCACAGTTTCACATGGCTGAGAATAAAAATGTTGCCATATTAAAATGTTATTGTTACAATTATCATCACTTCACAACACATCACTAGCAGTGTTTATGATCATACTACCTCTGTGCATGCACCTGGCTGCAACTCCTCTCTGCTTTGCTATTATAAACACACAGTCACTCTCACACACACACACATACGCCAGTCTCATTGCACAGTCCATTTATAGATTTCAAAAGTGATCTAAATCTCTCTCCCCCAGGTGCACATCATGTTATGTTCTGTCAGGGAGTAATGAGCCTTAAGATATGAAAATCAAAAGTGAAACTTAAAATTCTTCAGTTTGCTTTAAACTGGCATGTGATAGTAAAGCTGTCTGACACTAACAGTTAACATAAGTGCAGTGCAAAGACTGGCGTATTTCTGTTTCCTATCAGATTCCTTTTGGCCACACACTGCTGACACAGTTATCAGCATCAGCCCTCCTGGCCACAGCTAAACTGTCAGCCTGTGGGGAAACACGGGTACCTGCATGGGGGATTTGGCGTAGTTGTGGTTGTCCAAGAAGGCAGGCAGGCGCTGAACAATGGGGTTGGGACTGGTGACGGCCTGGGAGGCTCCTGCAGCGGGGACTGGTGGTTTGCCCATGACCTTGGTGCCGCCTGAAGGGCTGGAGGCAGACTGGGATTGAACGCCAGACTCGTCCGCTGGATCTAAAATGAGAGTCCGTGTATTTATGTAGTTAAGATAAATATTTTAACAATACATGAATTAAGATAAACCCCCATACAATCTACAATAAGATACTGTACGTTTCATCAAAAGGCTGCAGGAATAAAGCCGGCTTCAGTACCTGAGGCCTGCTCAGCCCCCTGGGATGTAACTGGCTCCGCATCTGCCTCTTTCTTTATGGCAGCAGCTGCATCGTCAGGAGAGGAAGAGTCCTGCTGCTTCTTGTCCTGAACAAGCTCAGGCTGAGTGAGTCGAATCAGCTGGAGGAACAACAAAAATTTCAGGTCATCCCCCCCAAAAAATAAATAGGTCAGGATAGGCAAGATGTTCACCGTGTCTCTCTGCCCTCCTGAGAGAAACCAGCGACTTTCATTCATGTTTTTTTTTTTTTAATCATTTTAGATCTCAGTGTGGCCTTTGACACTTTTGGCTGCAGCGTTTTATTAGATCACTCGAGAAACTCGGTTGGTTATGAAAACACAGTCCCTTCACTGGTTCAACTCTTACTTTTCCAGGAGAATATTTTCAGTCACCACAGGTAACTCATCCTCCATGACTTGTGGGGTCCTGCAGGGTTCAATTTTGCCTCCAACTTATTCTCCATTTGCATGCTTCCTCTATCAACAAGCATAACATATTCTGTCTGCCAGTGTGAAGCGGCAAGAAACTTAAGTGTATTTTTAAACTCTGAAGGATTTAAACTTTGAACTAACTAAACTTTGAAGAACAGGTGAAGAGAGTTGTGCGATATTGCTTCTTTCATCTGTGGAATATGGGTATTTCAAAAATTAAGCACTTACTATCCTTTAGTGATCTGTAAAAAAATCATCCACACTTTTATCTCTTTTCACTTAGACTACTGCTAATCTCTGTATTCCTGCCTCACCAGTCTCTCATCTCCAACTGCAGCAGGGACTGTTCATACCAGAACAAAAAGAAAAGATCACTCTTTAAAACCTGCTGTTATGCGATGACCTTTAAATTAGTATTTGGACCTTCCATTTATTTATGATTGTATATAC
>OMLF01031205.1:3911-27551 GCA_900302615.1 Holocentrus rufus
CAACAAGCCACCACCAGCCAACCATACACACACACACACACGCACACACACACACACACACAGCCGAGACAGACACCATTGTGTATTTTTGCATACTTTGCTGTGCTTGTGAAGATGCATTCCAAAGGTTATTACTCTGTAAGGGAAGGAAACTGAAAGAAGTACAGATGATGAAAATGCCTGGCCAGGAGATTCTAAGTGCACACTCCTTTCAGACCACTAGTATGATTTATTTTTTTAGGAGAATGCAAATTATGTAGTAATGGAGGCATTAATCTCCACCTAAACTTTCCGGTTCAGCATGCCTTTGTTTGTAATGATCACATTAGAAATCCAAATTACTCTCAGGATAAGATACCGGCAGGCAAATCACCCAACAGCCGTACAGTAGGCAGACATAAGCCCTCTGGGAACATGTGACCTAGGCCGGCTACAGCCCTGGCTCAGCCAAATGTGAATTAATCTGAGCAATTTCAACTCACGGTTCCTTACAAGTCTGAGCGCTAGAGGCCTTTAGTAAAAACAAAAAACAAAAAAAAACAACTCTTTTAACCCACTGCAGACAAACGCAATGTCACTCTCCTCTCAGGCACACATGCAAAACAGACTTCATATTATTCTTTTCCTCAGATTAGCAGATCCAAAGCATGGATGGCGCCTGCCAGGGAAATCTGGGTCAAAGCATACAGGCCTCGCTGTGGAGCAGTGGGGAGGCTGAAGTGAATGGAAGGGAAAAGTGGGGGAGGGTTCATGCATGTGTGTGTGTATTTGCGAGTGTCAGATGTGTGTAGGAGGGTAGAGGTCGATCTCTGTGCTTTCAAATGCAACTGGATTCCCCATTCATTCATCAGTATGACTATAGCCTGACCAAAGGCTGAGGGTAAAGATGGAGTGGAGGGGGAATTAGTACTTCCAACTACCACTTTAACAAGAAATGTATACTTATATAGTGTCATTATATAATACTTTAAGTTGTATTACATAATATGTGTGTACATACTTAGAAGATTTAGGAGCCGTGGGGAAACTGAGCTTAAGAAAACGGTTGCAGGGCCTTTAGATTGAAGAGTATTTATGTAATCCAGCAGGTTCTTTAACACAGCCATGCATCAAAAGATTTCTTAACATTTGAAGTCTTTACTGCCTCCAGCCCCTTAGGCTCAGATCACCCATATATGCTGGTTGACTTCATCCCTGACAAGGCCGCTGCCACTCTGCCCCCATGCTCCCTTCTCAGTTTTATCTGCTTGTTGTGTCTCAGCGGGATGAGGAGGCTGATAAGAGGGACAATGGGATGCGATGGCAGTGTCTCCCTCTCTCTCTCTCTCCCCAAACTGAGCCGGCACACACCAGCCGCCGATGTGGAGCTGCATCTGGGTCGAATATCAGCGGAGGGAAAAGTTTTCTAGTCCAAAGTCTTTCAAAAGTTCAGGTCATGCTTGTTTTTCATCCTGCTCACTGAGGGAAATGTCTAAATTTACATCGACACTGGACAGCGGACACACACCCGCTCTTCTCTGACAGATGTAGCTGCACAGCTTGGTTTACTAATTGTCCCCTTCCACACATTCGAATCATCTGCCTGCTGAAATGACCAGAAGCAGCTACCAGGAAAGTATTTTCAGTATTTGCAACACATTTTTCCTGCAGCATACATTTCTTCAGAGCAAGACAGATAAATGTGTAAAGGAGATTTTTACTCTGGCTTTTAATCAAATTTGAAATCTGTACTTTAATCTTCCCATTTGTCCCCATAGTAAATATTCTTGCCCCAGTACTGTTATTATTGTGTACTGCACCTTGGTCAACTGTGTTGTTTGTAAAGTGCATTATAAATAAAGTTGGATTGGATTGGAATGTAGATGCTGTGATGGCTTCGCTGGTCTAATGAAAGACATTGAGCGAACGCTGGCTTTTACAAGGTCATCTACCCCCAAGGGTGATATGCCACTACATACAGCACATCAATGCATCAAATCAGGCATGTCAATTTTTCATACACAATGTGCATATACAAATGAACATACTTTTTCAGCAGAATGTCAACAGCAGCCTCCTGAGCTTACAGTCTGTCCTTTGGCCCATATCACAGAAAAAATACGCAACGAGGTACGCTTGTACACATTGTTGACTTTGTACTGAAGGACAAGCATTGACGTCATTGCAGGAGGTCGCAATTTTTATGTTCATTCCCCTTGTTTGGAAACACTCACAGCTCGTCTGCATTTAGCATGCACATCTCGAGCAATCTCCATAAATGGCGCGCAGTTTTATGTGGAGGAAGATGAACTCACAACAGAAATAAAATTTTATACACAAACATTTTATTTTGGTCAAATAAAGCATCATCCTAATAAGAACAGAGGAGGTGTGAACGGATGGGAGAGCGTGTATAGGAAGAAGCCAGTGCAGAGGCCTATCAGTACACAGAGAAACCTAAATAGTTAAAAACATTTCGATGACTGCTTTGAATTCCTCAAGACAGGCTACTCTGATCTCAGTCGTTCTTTACAGGAAACACTCACAAAACAGAATCAAAAACAAAAGTACATACAGACTCTACTGTTCCGTTTTATACTTCCCCTAATTTCACACTTTTTCTCCAATTAAACAAAATCTATAGGCGGCAGCCAACGGAGACTGAACGTGTCAGTGTTGGGTTGTTTGACACCTATAAGACCGACAAAGCTGACTAATAAAAAATGGACTGATCCTCATCATTGATTTGACAATCGAGGACAGATTGTAGAGACAGAAACCAAGAGAAAGGGAGAATAATTTTAAGTGAGAGCACACAAGGTTGTATTTACAAGACATACTCCAGCTCATAGCGGATAAAAGGGTTTTTCTCGTCGTTGTAGACTTGTGGGTAGTGGGCGATGAGGGCGTCTTGGGAGCCGATGTAGATGGAGTTGTAAATCTTCCAGTAGACATCTCTCACCTTCCTGGCCGGGTGGAACAGGCCCTGGAGACACAGGGAGGACAAGGTTCAACACATTTGTGTCTGTTTTCACATCCACAAACAATTTTATTCCTTTTACGCACATGTGCAGGCAGATGCTGGGCAAACACTGACATCACAGGAGTTTAGTGACCTAAACAATTATTGATGTTTTTTGTTTCCCCCTCTTTCCCTCCACGCCCTGATGAGTAATTCAGCTGTACTGCATGATTATGGCAAAAACAATATTCTTAATTGTTTTACCAAATCTTGTGATCACGACAGTTAAGTCACAATTACGCGTCTGTTTCAGGAAATGCAATAATATTCTTTCACTTTTGTATCTTCATATTTTCATTTTCAGTGCAGCATTTCTCAATGTAGCAACTACCAAGACTAGTCACTTTTTATTTATGAGATGCAAATACATCATTACTACTTAATTACTTTTGGATTGCAGCCACCACACCTACAATCTGTACTTGTTTGTTTTCATCTGGTTTAAAACCACCTGACAAACAACAATCCACTTTTACGACCTAAAACAATAATTTGATGTTCAGACTTGAGTGACTCATTCTTCTCCACTTTGCTCAAGACTGTGTTTACAGTATCTAAAGATGCCCTGTGTCATGTTTCTCTGCTTGCTTCCACATCTTAACTTTCGTTTTGGTCACATGATGTACATTGCACACTGAAATGTTGTGACTGGTCACGCGCAGCAGAAACATTTGATAAACCACACCTGCCTCTTCAGGGGAAGTGAAAATATAACAAACATCTCAAGAGTGCCAGTTTTGATTTGATGATAATTAAATGTAGACAAGGGCAATATACAATTATTGAAATAACAGGAAATAGTGCGGCCCCAGTATTTATCACTAACTAATCTAAAACAAGTGAAACATAAAGGGGTCCTTACAAAGAAATTATGGAAAAATGTTTCAATGCTCAGATTTAGTTTATGAGAGATGGTCCTTACCTGTAGGCAGTACTGCAGCATGCGGCACGGTCCGATGGCCACCCTCAGCCCCTCCAGAGCACCCATGACGGCCTGGATAACGTGGGGTGACGTCTCAAACACGTTGGGCCACACGTAGTTCAGCAAGTGATTGAGGGAGTCTTCGCAGCCGAAGCCGTAGACGCCCAGAGACATGTGCTGCACCACGGCGCTCGCTGTCTGTCTGTGGACCAAGTCCCTGTGGAGGAAAAGAGTCACAGGTCAACGTTCAGTGGAATAATGACATGATAATGCAAATCAAGTTTATTCAACTTAGGTAATTAGAGATCAAGTGACCACAGTTCTCCGACTCACCTGTCCATGAGTGCATCCTCCAGCAGCGGCGTGACAGCGTAGATGTAGTCCTTGCCCATCTCTCCGATGTACTCAAACAGGAAGGACAGGGACTTGAGCACGCCGTTCTGCACGTTGAGCTCAGGCACACGATACTCGTTCATGAGCGCGGGAAGCACGGTGAATGGCGAGCAGGTCTCAGCCACGATGGCGATGGCTACAGTGGTGCAGACACGGTTCTGACGCTCCTGGACCTTCAGGTTGTTGAGCAGAGTGGCCAAGACATCGTGGGGGCTGGGAGAAGAGGAGGGGATAAGGACAATTTAGGATGGTACTTCCTGTGATAATCATTTAAATCAAAGTCAGAGGAATGATATATGATAAAAACATTTGGTCAAAGATTTGGTTGGGATATGGTGTCATGGAATCAGCACTTACCCGATGGCCTTGGCGATATAACCGAATGTGTTGACAGTGGCTCTGCGGATGGCCTTCTTGTGAGCTTTGAGCAGCTCCAGCAGCTCAAAACAAATCCTCATCCACTCCCTGGCTGACACGTACTCCGCTCCCCTAAACACACACAAGTAACAGTCAGTTCAACATACTCGCTAAAAAAGCCTTGTGCTATCATGCTTGTATCTTCTGCATTCTTGAGTTACTATTCTGGCTTTTTATGCTATTTTCCTTTACTGACCTGTCAGCGATCCTGCCCACCAGGTCGATACAATTCTCCTGCACCTTCTCATGTCTGTTTTTCAGAATGGGCGTCAAACGAGGAAGCAAGTCTTTGATTGGCGGAGTCATCTTGTGCATACCTGTAATAGGAGAGAAAGTGACCAATCAGCTCTCAGAATGTTCCCTGTTGAAGTCCAGTTCATTCAGTTTCATTTATTTACTCACAATTTGGTTAAAAATACAAGGGCGGTCATAAAAAACAGCGGAAAGATGCGAAGTTATCGAGAGCTTGAGAATAGAGGCCCAGACATTAAGGGCATGGTGTTAATTTAAAAGTTTACTAATGCAGTCTAAATGGGAAAAATACCTGTATTTGTACAGAACTAGAATCTACCTAAGACAAATAAAGACTAAACCCTAAGAAATACTCCAAAGACATTGTTCCAGTCTAAGTATTACAGAAATAAAGTTATATAGGAACTAAAATAAAAAATATGACAACAAGCAAAGTGATATGACTAGTGGAGAATAGTGATAGTGACTGAATGTCATGCTGAAAGATGCTGTGACAAAGTTCTAGTTGTAGTAGGCTGATGTAGTAATAGGGTGACGTACCGATAACATTAACGATGGCCTTCAGGGCTCCCAAGATGCTACCCAGCACCTCAGGGTACTCCTCTCCCAGGTACTCATACAGCACAACACCCAAGTGACCCATCAGCTTCTCCTGCAATGGCAGACAGAGAGAGAACAGGCATTAGCTCCTTGAGTGTATTATGTGATTGATTCAACGTGTGTGCATATGTGTTCATACGACAGCGTACCTCCTGGCAGGTCTTCATGACCACAGCCGTGCGGGAGATGAGGTCGGCAGCCTGCTGACGGACTTTAGCGGACTTGTTGTTCAAACGCCACAGCACCGTACCACAGATCTGAGGCAGGTAAGGCTTCACACGCTTCCCGAGGGCGTTCACCACCGTGCCGAAACCATTCAGCATCACTGAGTCCTGGAGAAGGGAGGGGAGGGAGGCAGGTGTTAGTCAATAATGCAAAGACATTTGTGGCGGTGCTCTGATGTTTCCTGCATTTTTAAGGTGAAATTTACAGAAGGTGGTCATGTTTAAAAATGATTCAATTTTCAGTTTAAGTCTAAGGACATTTGCTCCTGATCACTGTGATTCGTCTCACCTCTGTTGTCTGTTCCTGGAAGGCGTACAAGATACCGTCGATCAGCTGCTCCTCCAGCTTGTGGTCAATGTCGGCCGCTCCCAAGTTGCCCATAATCTTTTCAATGGTCTCCATCACCATCTTCCTGTACTGCTCTGCCTCGTCTTTCAGGTCGTCCACAATGCGTGAAATGATCTCTGCTGCTCCCACCTTGTTGGCCAGTTCCACCGTGGTGTCAACCAGCTGCGTGTGGAGACAAGACAGAGCAGTGAGTTATGGGAATGTGTGCAGTTATTTCAGCAGTTTCACGTCTCATTACCCCTAACTGCATGACTTTTTCTTTTTCTGTGGTCCTCAATCCAATGAATGAGGCCAGTCAGAAAGATTGAGCCACTTCATTCCTCAATAGCTCAGTACTTTGAAACTCATGGTGTGGCTAAAAATATTTTGTACGTTCACTGCTGTGCTTTGATATCTAATAATAAAAAAATGCATGATAATTCACATCTTAGCTGTGATTGATTCACAAAACTTCCAGAAGTTTATTCTTGCATGCAAATTAATTGTGAGGATTACAGAGGACTACTGTGATTAAGTGATGTATGGTAGTAAGTATAGCAAAATCTTGTGATGACTGTTACATGTTATGGTGTGTCACATTGTGGTTTAGCTCATGGTTGTCGGTCCTTGTCATTGCGATCTAGAGTCCTGCTGGTCTTCAGAACTTATAAGCTCTTTGTGTGTGTACTAACCTGTCTGTAGTTGCGTCTGTCCAGAGCCATCCTGTGCTGCCAGAAGTGTTTGAAGAAGGGAGGAAGGATCTCTGTCTTAATGTAGTTTGCTTCCACACCATCAGTGCCACAGCACTGCTTCACCACCTGGAGACAAAGTAGGAGCACAAGTCAGAGAGAGAACTCTATGCAAAAGGTAGCTGGGGGCATCTGATGGTTTCAAGGTCTAATGTTTTGTCAGGTCTTATTGCATTATTTAGTTAAGCGAAATGCAGATTTTATAATTGTAACCAACGGGTGCAGGGTGAGAACAGAGAGGACGTTGGTGTCCGGTCTGCTAGCTCTCATGTTGGTGTCCATCTAGCGAATTACTAGCCCTGATCTGACCATGGAGAGGCTGAACAGGCGAGAATGATTCGCAGGAACTTTAAAAACAGGTTTGGTTCACTCAAGTTTAACAAACAGAACACCCTGAAATTCTCTGTGCATCTTATGCATGAATAAATATTCTTTCCATCTGGTACCTTGAGCACAATCTTCTTCATCTCCTCATCAGGGGACTGGAACTCTCTGATGAGGATAAGCATCACCTCTCTGGTGTAGTAGTTAGCATACTCAGCGTCCATCAAGGGGATCAGGTAGCCAATGGCCTTCAAGAAGGCAGCCAGACCCTGGTGACAAAAAAAAAAATCAAATGAGTGGAGAGTTCTTACTTCACCTCAATAATAAATGTTTTGTCTGCTGCTGCCAGCAGAATATTGCAGGTCTTGTGACCTCTACTGAAAGCAGCAGCTCCTCAAAGAAGAGATTCTTTAGCAAGCAAAGATTCACACTGTAGCCACACACAGGCTTAGTGCTGGGTGTTGATCTTGCACTGGTGAACTTTTGCACTTCCATTGCTGACAAAGTAACAGTTTTTATCACTGCACAGCATTCAAGTGGTCATTCAAAGGACTCGTCTTTCTTTCATTCACGAGTGAGCTGGTGTTCTCACCTTTCCTCTGTGCTGTCTGATACCCTTCCAGAGGGGCTTCAGGACTGAGTCAAATGACTCAATACCATACGGGGTGGCAGCTTCAGCCAGGGCAGCAATAGCCAGGGCACTGATGGTCCTCACCTTCTGCTGCTCATCCACCAAACCTGAGGACACATAAAGCCAAGACCAACATTCAGAGCTCAAATACATTTAATTTAAGACATTTTATTTTTAAGATTTACTTTAGACAAAATATGTGCAGGATTAAGCATGTTAAATTAGATTGCTTTGAAGTAGCACGTAAAAAATTTGGAGACAAGGGGAAAAACACCTAGGAATTATTGATTTGTAAAACAGAGCTGAGATCAAAGTAGAAAAATAGTACACTGAATAATCCTTTTAAGACCTCTGCAACTGCAATTAAGACCCAAAAGCCTTAAGACCTTCTGATACACTGATGTAATATCTTAAGACATTTTTAAGAATTCCCCCCATATAATTATAATATATCACTAATGGAAGTGTGGTGGATGGCTCACCGTGCTCTATAATCTCCACCAAGCTGCGGAGGTGGGGCAGGATGGCACAGCCCATAAGGATGGCAATTTGCTGCACAATCTTGATGCCTGTGTGCCGGGCCTGCCATGACTTCTTGCTTTTACACACGGCTTTGAGGAAAGGCAGGAGGGAGGGAATGCCCAGGGCAGAGGCCACCACAGCGAAGGCTCTGGCTGTGGTGTTTCTGACGTACTCGTCCATGTTGTCAATATCAGGACGCATCGTGGAGATCATGGTAGCCAAGCCTGCAGCCTAAAGGAGAGGAAGGTAGAGAAAAGTCACGTCAAAAATAGAAAACAAAATAGATGTCTAAACAAAATCAATTACTGAAAATTAGATGCTTGTAGAGACTTTATAAATGTAACCAACGGGTGCAGGGTGAGAACAGAGAGGACACTGGTGTCAGGTCTGCTAGCTCTCATGTTGGTGTCCATCTAGCGAAGTACTAGCCCTGATCTGACCATAGAGAGGTCGAACAGGCGAGAATGATTCGCAGGGACCAAAGTGCGCCACAAAGAAGGAATGTCTCACCTTGGCCAAGTTGGAGATGATCTCTCTGCCTTCTACTCTGGCATAGTAGTCCTCATCGATCAGCAGGGGCTCAATCACCACCAGGATCTGGACACGAAGAGGACAGACAATCAGCATCTGAGACACAAACACCACACAGTCCACTACCACACAAATGCCTCTCAAGTTGAACATACCTTGTGTACGTATGGTCGAACCAGGTCGTCCAGTTTGTAGAGAATTCGGTCGATGACTTTAACGAGAAGATGGCGCTCCTGGTCCTCCAGGGTGGGTGACATGAGCAGAGGCAGGATCTGGTTGAACAAGGGACCTGCTCCAAACTCACGAGCCTTATCTGTGATCTGACGCAGAGCAGCCTAGGACGAGAGAAAGAGAGGGGAGAGGGTCAAACTTAATGGCAGGGATAATATGGATTGAAACAGACTCGAGGCTTCATCTGATTAATATTTATCTGCTGCTCCCAGCAGAGCACAGTGGTCAATCTGCTGACCTCTACTGAAAGCAGCAGCTCCTCAAAGAGGAGATTCTTTAGCAAGCAAAGATTCACACTGTAGCCACACACAGGCTCAGCGCTGGGTGTTGATCTTGCACTGGATACTGTTTTTGTGCTCAATCTCTTGAGAAGTAATCTGTTCTCTCAACAGACCAGACAACAGGGGGAGTTGACAGACTTGCAGAGAGACCCTGCTGCATGCAAAGTGTTTTAGGAGGTCTGGGGCCTTATTTACAGTGGCAAGGGATATTATTTTAATTGAGAATACTGGGAGTCACACGATGAGGATTCAGGTTAAGGCAACGATTATGGCTACCAACCTTCCTCATGGGTGGTGTTCCATTTTTAATCTTCAGCAGCAGCTTCATGATCTTCCTCTCCTTCTGCTCTTCAGGGCTCAAAGTCGATTCATCCACTTCCACCTAACACAAACATACAGAGCCACGCATGCTGTTAGGAGACCTACTGAACTTAGGACAGGATAAACATCTAGTTGTGTGTTTTACAATGTCCTGTATGTACTGTGCACACATGGTGTTGCATGGTACAGTCTAAAAATGTGGGTTTGGTGCTCACCAGCAGTTTGTCAAAATATTGGATGTCATCAGGTTTGAGGAACGGGAGGTTTCCAGATGGCTGGTCGTTGACCTGCTTCATGGAGCGGTCCTCTGTTTGCATGTGGAAGCCTGTCATGCCTCCAATAGGAGTGGGGGTGGCTGACAGCTTACGGGCCGGGGTGCGAATGGGCACGTAGCCTGCAGGCGGGGGGAGGACCTGGGGAGAGGACAAACATTTATAAATACTGTGATTTCTCTTTTAAATAAGAAGAATTCATTTTTTTTATTATGATTGGCAGTTGTTAAATTGAAGACTGGAATGGGGCATGTACCTTGTATCCCTCAGGAAACATGGCATCAAGCTCCTCGTCTGTAAGTGGTCGGTTCCTCTCATCAATTTCCCTCTCCCACCTCCAGGCCTGCAGCTGCTCTGGGGTCATGCTCATCAGGTGACCTGGAAACAACAGAACAGAAAACTTCAATTTCAAACAGAGCAGAACCACTAAGAAGGCTAGAAGGTCTATGAGGCTGATGGCTGGTGTTTGTTTACCTGGTGTAGGGGTAGCCATGTTCATGGCTGGGGTTCCAATGGGGGTCTTCCCTGGTGTCAGGAGTGGTGTGGATGATCCCATCTGACTGGCAGGGGTTTCGTCCCAACGAGACTTCCTCTTACTGGCTCCTGGGGTTGGGGTCTCTCCCACTGACTCGTCTCCTCTGTCTGTGCGTGGGGTCTCAGCCCAGCCACTCCCTTGTCCGGGGGTCTCCCTCTCTGTCTTTGGGGTTTCGTCCCAGCGGTTTTTGCGAACACTGCCTGTGGCTCCTCCGTGGCCCGGTGTGGCATGGCCAGGTGTGTCTCTGCCAGGGGTGGCAGCGCCAGCTGGCGTGTGGCTGGGAGTGGGGTCCCACATGCGGGTGCTAGGGGTGGCACCTGGGGTCTCACTGCCTTTAGGCCGGCCAGGCGTTTCATCCCAGCGGCTGTTGGAGGGTGTGTGTGCAGGTGTGTGACCTGGAGTCTGAGGACAGAAGACAGAGGAAGAGAATTTGATTCCAAACACACATACAGTAACAGCCCATAAACCACAGGGGAAATTACACAGTCATTAGAATGACATGAAACACTATCCATCCAGCAATAGGACTTTTAAGCTTGGATCATTCACCTCAGCGTTGGCGTCAGCTTGATCCCAGCTGGACATCTTTTTGGGTGTAGTGTTGGAGGGGGTTTGGTTTTGGTCAGCTGTCTGGTCCCAGCGGCGCTTGCGCTTTGCGGCAGCTTGGGAGGCAGCAGAGCCGTTCACAGCTTTCAGGTCTCCCGATTTGGCCTTCTCTGCCAGCTGCTGACGGATCTCTTTCTGCAGGGAGACACAAATGTCAGGGTAAATGACACAGCTGTATTTCAGAGCAAAGCACAACATTCCATTCAGGATTTAAGACTGGTCACTTGTGTCTGAATGAGGTCTGGAAATAATATGGAGTCTTATGTGCATATGACAGTAGACTGAACGTACCTCCTCTTTGGTCAGGTGCTGCTCTCTCATGACGTCCATGTACGACCTCACCTGCAGCTTGGGGTCCGGCGTTTTGCCCCCTGCGCGAAAGAGCACCAACAAGAACACAGGACCCTCATTAGAACACACTCTAGGGACCCAAATTTAAACAAACACAGCAAGCACAAACACAGCCAGCTAACCCTGACTCTCTTAACCAACTGATTAATTTATCATGTTCCATTTTTTTACAGCTGAATCACAAAACAAAGCCCTAGAGATATACATATACATTCATCTTTTTCTTAGATACAGAGATAACAGTCTAAGGAAAAACAAGCAGATACATAGAGAGAAGAGCTGAGGTTGTTGTGTTTTCTTAAAGGAGATTAAGAAGATATAGCCATCACTGATGCAGGGGTCCTGGGCTGTGCTCTCCAGAATACGTACACTTTCAGTGCCAAGGGTCCTTCTGCAGTCAGACTTCAACCGGCAGAAAAGAAGCCTAGAAAATTTCTCTTTACCATTAGTAACACTTTGGAAAAGGGTTGGAACTCACACACAATAGTATACCACCTGTTTTGCATTGATTTACGGCACTCAAAAATATAGTATCCTCTTGGGGTTTAGCCTCAAAATAAATAAATAACCAAAAACAAACTGAGGTCCAGATTCCTAATTATTCATAATGAGTGATAAAAATGAAGTCAAGATTTTGAGGCTAAATCTAGGAATGACATGTCACCAGAGCACAAACAGAAATAGCAGATCTCATGCTATCTTTGCAGCCAAATATAAAAAGGAGGCAGCAAAATTGCGTCCAACTGTCACTAGACAACTACTGGTCAGAAATGTGAGCAAAGACGGGCCAGAGTCACACTTTAAATTCAGACAGATTCTTGTATTAAATAGTAATAAATCTTCCTAAATTTAGATCTTGACTTCCTTTTCAGGTCAAAGGTAAAAAAAAACAATAAGGAAAAGCAAAGGGCTACACTAAAAAATTGGGCAGCAATTTTCCATTTTGCTATTAATGCATAGAATATTATATCTATGGCTGTTGCAAAGTGATAAGCCAAATGAAAAAAGGTAAAAAGCTCTTGGGGGTTGAGGTTTGTTGGAGCTGGGCTGCATCTGATTCCCCTCACAGGCCCCAGTCAGACAAGCAGCCAGTGGACCCTGACAAAACTGACAATTTCACACTTCTGTGTTCACCATAACCTACACAGGATGAGTTGCTGCACCCTTAACAGAGTGCAGTACAGGACTGGCAAAGCAGTACTGCTGTAGGAGAGAAATTAAGGACAGTTAGTATGGGCCTGTGGTATTGTGGTACACAGTTTTCTTGATAACATATTTCTATTTTACAGAGAGAGTTGTAAAATAAAAATATATTTCAACAACATCTTTGTAAAAGAACTCTCTCTACATGCAGACTTTAGATAAGTACCTGTCTAGACTAAACCTGTGGCACTCAGGCCATCTTAAGCTTAGATTCTCAGGGGAAGTGAAGATGTTATAAAATGGAAGACGTAGGGTTAAACTAGCTGGCGGTGTTACTGTTTGTGGTCGCGTTAAAATTAAACCCTACATGACTGCATGCTGCTACACTTAAACTGTCTTTCATGGTAGAATTTAGATAAATCTTACAGGTCTAAGAGATGGGTCTACCACCGGTTAAATCAAAATAGGCTATATAGCCACAAACTTTATAAGCCCATACATTAGGACTTTCAGATTTTTGAGCAAAGCTTGCCACTCTTGGACAAATACAATACGTAGTGAATATTGTTCAGACAAAGCAGTGGGAGAATAAAAAGCGAAACTAACGCTTACATGGCTGAAGCGTTATGTAAGTCTACTATAAAAGGTTTAGATTAAATTGTAATGCGGGCCATAGCTTTAAAGTTCACACTAAGGCAGGACGGCTTTAAATGTTGGGGCAACTGAACAACACCTGTTCCTATTTAACAGTGAAAGCATTAAGACTATCTTACATCTTGTCACACAGTGTCCTGTGCCAAGGCCCAAGGGACCTTGCATACCTATCAAGTCTGACAAGCCAACAGAGGAGGTAAGTCACCACAAGCCTGTTAAAATACACCACAA
Source organism: Holocentrus rufus (assembly GCA_900302615.1). Classification (NCBI taxonomy): domain Eukaryota; kingdom Metazoa; phylum Chordata; class Actinopteri; order Holocentriformes; family Holocentridae; genus Holocentrus; species Holocentrus rufus. The sequence continues at coordinate 17,431 of OMLF01031205.1, forward strand.
AGCAAGGGAAATTGTGTAGACAAACAAGACCTGATTGCCAAATTCAATTTATGGGTGTTATGTCCTTTTAATACTTGTAAATCATTGACTGAATATAACCCTAATAATGGGTTGAGCCGAAGTGAGCCAGCACATTTCTCTCCACTGCCTGCCTCGTGACATAAAGCGCTGTTCGTACGAGGGGATAGGTCATTGTTTGTTCTCAAGTACTGAGCACAGCAGGGTGTTGCAGACTGTGTTGGCAGGTGAATTACACCAAAGTTGACCCTCAAACCTTTAATTCTCATCCCTGCTTCTATCATATACTACAGTATGACAGGAGGAAACTGCACTTTCCCTTCATTTACAGTGATAGTCACATGGGCCTGTTAACCCTTCGACTCACACACAGCCTATCTGCGACCCATGTCTGTTAGGTGAATTAACTGCCCTAACAAGAAAATACCTAACCACCTCCCACTAAAATGTATGGTGACCCTACTCTGGGTTTGACTTAATTGCATCACGCAGATTAGCACAAAATGTTCCCTGTGCACATGTTGTCCTCATCCAAACCAAAACAATGAGCATGAACCATGTCCACTTTAAAGTTTATTGCAGAACTGCAAGAAGATTCTACTGAAAATCACTGGACATAAAGGAAAAGTTACAATGGGACCAAGTATCCTTGGACCAGAGAGGATTGACCACATGGAAGGCATACAGTCTGGGAAGCAAGCCACTACACTGTGGTCGAAGGGTTAAACAGCAAAATGGTGGGCATGAAACCCTTGGTAGTCATGGGATCACAAGAACAAAAGAACACCATGAAAGGGGGAAGGAAATGGGGAGGATGTAATGAAGACAAAAAAGAGTGGTGAAATTTACCATCTGCAAAGGGGTCGAGACGCTCAGGGGATATGATCATCTGTCTGCGACGGGCTTTGTATTCGTCTTCCCGCTCTGCGATCTTCTGGGGACGATGCTCTGCAAATGGGTCATACTGCAAATTGACGAAGAGGGAGAACAGGAGAAATCAGACAGGGACATGTTAGTTTCCAGTGATGAACATTTTTTCTCTTTCATCATCCCTTAAGAATACTTTGCATAACAAGTGCACAACATACATTTTTACAACTGCACAACACATTTTACATTGACATTGAAGAAGGTGCCAAACTGTCTTTGATTGTGTGGTTGTAAAATTGACTTCATACAGAGACAATACACTCTGCTGCTTGCGGAAAAAGCTCCATCTTAATTCAGTTCACAGTAGCAGGAAACTCACACTATGTTATGGCAAAAATTCAATATGATACCATAAACACTAACCTGCTCTTCTGACTGGGGTATGGCATTGAGTATTGCCACTGGGGCATGGTACCCCGGCTTCTTCTGTCCCAACAAACTGGTCGATGAATCATCTTCATCATCCTAAGGAAAAAGAGAACAAGAGTCTAGTCAAGTCTCGCTAAAATAGCAAGACTATCCCAGCTCATATACAACAGGCAAAGAGGGAGCAATCAAGCCCCATACAAAACTTGGAACAACACTTCACTTCTCTGACCACTGGTTAGAAAAAGAGAAATGTATAGTTTGCAGGGTAGTGATGTGGTGCAACAGATCAAGAAAATGAAGGGGATGTGGGAATCATTCTGGTAAAATAAGTATCTATCCCTGATTAACTTATCTCCAACATCCGAGCAAGGTATAACACTTACATCCTCCTGCTCATTGGCAGCAATAGATGTGACATATCCAGCAAAGCGGCTGTCGCTGCCTCCGTAAATCTCCTGGTCATAAAAGCCAGTGGAGTCAAGGCCCACTCCCTGTTCTCCTTCCTCTAACAGGGCAGCCTTCATCCCCTGGATCTCCAGGATCTGGGCCTCTATGTCTGGAGAAACAAGAAGAAAGACACAAAGTAAGCATATGACTGTCCCATCAGGAAAATGCAAACAAAGTCAACTGATGATCAACACTTGGTTCTCCAATGCCAATATGCTATGAACATTCCCACTGTATCCATTTGGAAATACACCAGCATTAATTCAACTACTTGCAGAACAATTCTTTGGGGCAATTTTAGAAAATACTCCAAGTTCATTTTGATGTTCCCAAATAAAAATAGAACAACAACAACAATACGAATATCCCCATTATATCAACCTGACTTCGATACGTAAGTTTTATGAGCCTGATGTCGTTCCGCATGTTTCCATCAAATCAAAATATAAACACATAAACGTCATTTTGGCGCTGTGCAATGCGATCAGATAAACAAATTACATATACATAATGTGCAGTAAACCGTCACTGACCTAACTGGTGTTTCTGACCTAAATTAAAGCTAACCTAGTTATTCAGAGAACGGCGATACGTAATGATAACGTTGCAGGGCCTTTTAGGAGGGCTTTACGGGTCAGGGCACGATACGTAACATTTCGTCAATTACCAGATGCGTATAACAGTATCATGTGTTGATTAAAATACAATAATAGATCTAAGGGGTAATTTTATCACAAAGTAATGTTTTGTGTCGTAGTCAAGAGTGAAGAAGACACGCCGAACGGTTGCAAGTCCCCCCACGTTAGCTAGCTAGGTAAGTTAGCTTAGCAGCCAGCGCCATTATCTAAACCTTCCGCGTTGTGTCGTACCACGGCCTATATGGTTATCAAGACTTGCAAAGAGCACAAACACAGATTTTTTGTAAAAGAAATACCAGTGCAGTGTTTATGATGTCTCTCTTAAATCAAGCGTGACGTGAAAAGGCAATAAATTGTATATTTTTAGGAATTTTATTTACCTTCGTGTGTTTTGGCGATCTTCGCCATTTTGGTGGTGGTTCGTGAGTGGAACCGGAAGTCAGAAATCCTGGTGTTCCGTTGCTTGCTGGCTGTTCTGAGATCAGTGAGATAGACAGAGATATCTGTTTTGGATTCGGTGACTGAGTGAAGCTTATCACGAATGTGTGTCTTTGTTGTCAGACATAGCCGGTTGTAATAATGACAGAGCGACTGTATGTATTTGTATGTGTTCATGTCACTAATGCATTACAGAGGAAGCGCTATTTGAGAGACTTTGTAACACACATGCAGTATATGGAATGCTTAAACAAGCACATTGCATTCTTCTTAATCAATAATTTACTTATAAATAACAAAATAATTTCAGTTCTGTGTATGTCTGTAAGAATCTAGTGCGTGTCTGTAACAGACATCCTAACCCTGCAACAGAAAGGTAAATGCGTCAATATTTTGTTGTATTTAGTGCATTTATAGATTAACGCAGAACCATAATCTAAGTTTTAAAACGTTAAATCGAAATGTTAAAATAATGTCTCTTCCCCCCGCCCTCCCCATCAGCAAATTACCATTCAGTTACTGTGTGCTTGCAACCATAAAGTACACTGAACTTCAAAGTAAGGTTATACAGGTCGACACAGCAACTTAATACAACATCTCGTGACATTAATGCGTGTGCGTGTTCGCGCACGATAAACAGACGTCATTCAGTTTCTCCGGGTGACGATTGCGAGGACTGGCCAATGGAAAACATTTTTTAACCTCGCTCGTCCAATAGCAAGCCTAGAAGAGGCGGGGCAAACGGGTGGGTACTGTAGCTGTCAAACGGGCAGCAGAGAGAAGGCAGTCGAGGAAGAGAAGATGGCGAGGGGTTGTCGAGGTCTCCGAAAAGTAGCCGACTGTATTAAACAGTTACCGTCCACAGCCAGCCGGGAAATACAGACGAGGAACAACGTGAGGTAAATTTCATATTGTAAGCTTCGACTCTACCGAGATGGCATCGAAGAAGACATACTATTAGCAATTGCTAACGTTAGCGCTGACGTTACCGAAAGTGTTCAAGCAAAATTTTGCTAGCTTTACACTTTTACTCTGACGGATTACACGCGAACTATTTCAATAAATGTCAGAAATATTATGTCACATTAACCAGACCATTTTTATACTTTGTCTCAGCTGAGAAGAAGGGACCTAGCTTCTTACTTTACTTTGTTTTATGTCTGGAATTTGTGTTGTTAGTGAAGTTAACCAGGCCTCTACCGGCAACATATTGTTACCCGCCCTTATTTTACTTTATTATTATTATTAAATGTATTTATTTTTACATACATACGTACATACCTGAAACAGCTGGACTCGGTATCATGTTGCTGTTTTGATTCATAACTTTGTGACACATTTCTTCACCACAGCCTGATAAATATCCTATTATTATTGTTCAGCAAAATGTCTGAGTTAGTTGGGCCTGTTGGCAGTTCAGACTCAAAATTGTCTAGGCGCAAAACCTGTGTAACATCAGCCTATCCAGCAACACGTGTAAAAGCCTAATGTTATTACAGGTAGATAAGTCAGTTTGTTTTTCCATGCTTCCACTCCTACAGCTACTGTACAGTGTTATGCAATATCTCTTGATATCCCTTTTTATCTGGGGTTTAAAACCCTATAACTTTGCTGTGACGGGGAAAGTCGTTTTACATGCCAGCTGACAGGTGTAAGATAAGACCCCTGCCATTACTGTCCCAACGGGGGATAAAGGTGAAATCCAAGTTAACCACTAGCACGATGTTTTGGAAGGTGGCGAATTGTTTAGAAGTCCTCAACTATACAGATTTTAAACTCCCAGTACGCTCCCCCCTCCCCACCTCCTGTACACATGCACAGACCTGGTACATTTAGGTCAGTGCCATGCTTCAGGCCATATCACATTTCACTTGTGAATGGGCTGTCCCTAAGTCCCTAAGTAAGTCCTGTGGGTACATGCTGATGATAACTCTGATATTGCCACATCGTATTAAGTGATGACATAAGGGCTAGTTATATCTAAACATTGGCCTTGATAGTTGTGTGTGTTATGTTATAAATGTGGAGTGCCAGGGGCATTGTGGCCAATGTAGCACAGTGTGTGGGTGACAGCCAGGCGCAATGGGTAGATACAACTGACAGATACCTTGAAAGTGTCCAGTCCCAGTGACCTCTCAGACTGCCACTGGCGAGAACAGCTTGAATTGTATGCTCATTGCCCCTGTTAAGATTACCAAATGTTTAGTTTTTCCCTCCAGACTAAACGGAGGCCACTCATTCATGGTGTCAGAGAGGATCTGATTCAGGGCTTTCCCTCTGATCCCACTGGCTCCTGTTCAGGAACCCAGTCTTGAGGCCAAACTGTGGAATAAGAACAAACAACTCAGCGAAAGTGTTTTGAATAAAATTTGAATCAAAAGTTTTCTCATGATTAGACCTGTTTTGATTTAACCTGACAGTAGTGTCTTGTACAGTAGCATGAAGAATCACACCTCATTCTTTAGACTGAAAACAGCTCTGACTCATTGACATCGGAATCTCAATTAAAAGATTCCTGTGGGCTCAAGAATTTACTCTTTTCTTCCTTAGGTTTTTTGACATTAGTCATGCAGTGAGTATTTCAGTTAGTAGAAAGAGAGGAGGTTAAGTGTTAGTTTTCACTCGGGCATCAGGTGAATTGAGTCCACTAGAAAACATGCAGCAGCTGGGACTCTCAGAGTGTAACCTGAAGCTTCGACCTCATTTTCTCAGCGTTCCTTGAAAATTTCCTGTTCTTCCTGCCAGTGCTACAGTCTAGGCCTAATCATTAACCTCATTCTGCAGCTTCTATCCCCCAGGCCAAACAGAACAGTGCATGTATAGGCAGCCACACTGTACTTCTGAGGAAGCCCTGATCGTTATGTTTTATGTATGCAGGTGCTAAAGTGGGTACCCTTGACCTGGTTTCATTTGTCTCTAGTCTGTGTGTCTGTGACCCGTTTGATTTCAGTCACAAATTTCTGGCATGTGTTGAATGAAAGTCTCAGTATAAAGTTGTGTTGTCCCTTAGGCCTAAAGGCTTATATGGTGACTTCCTGTCACATTGTTTGTGATTAACAGGACTAGTCAGCTTATTAGCATTAAGCTTTCCTGAGAAGTTAAGGTAGTGTTCTCAAGAATGATGACCTTAATCAAGGCCAGAAAGTCACTAAAAGGCTCACTGAGAGACCAGAAAATACTACTTTCTGCTGTTTGCGCCTCCCTTGTGGTTTTTATGGAAATATTTGAGGGATTATGAGGAATGGTCCTAATTAAAGAAAAGGCGGTCATTTTTCCAGATTTATAAGCAAAACAACAAAACAAGCAATAGAAGAACATTGTAAGGGTTTCCAGTTTCATTGTTTAAGAATTTCCACAGAAACAACAAAATAATTGTTAATCTGCTGTCTCTGCGCTGAGATTATTAGCACAGCCCAGCTGTATTTTATGTAATTGTGTATATAAACCCTCAGTTGATTTTCTAACCTCTTTGTCCTCATTCACATATTTGTTTTAGATACTTGTCATCATGTGGGATCCTGATGACACGTGTATCACCCATGCTGGGTGCAGCCATGCCCGGGCGTGGTATGGTATTGCCGGCCCGCAGCTTCTTTAACCTCGCCGATTCCTTCTCCAAGAGAAAGGAATACTCAGAAAGACGCATCATTGGGTGAGTCATCACACTCTGGTTTCATAATGTCAATCACACTTTCAAAGTTGGTTTTTGAAATTTGATTTCTAATTTGTTTTATTTGGCTTGTCTGAGGACTTTCAAGAGATTTAACCTTATTTTGCCATCCACTTGTGGCTAATTCTGATCAGTCAGTGTTAGAAATGGCATTTTTGCCATTTTTTTTGTGTGTGTGTTTTCAATCATAGCCCTTGTTAATATGCAGATATTAGGTGCATGAATTAAACATTTCAAGGTCCTGAGTGCTATCTGAGGCTCTAAATTTGCATCCCATGTATGACGCACTGAATGTCCCTATGTGTTCTAAAGAAAGGTCATAATCACTAAATCTGTTTGTATAAATAGACGCAGGCAGCACCAGCTATTTTCCCTGAGCAGCAGCCATGCAGTTATGTAACACTAATGACCGAGACTGCTTCTCTCTCTCTCTCACTCATTAGCTATTGAATTTGTTTCTCTTTCTTTATCTTAGTTTCTTCTTCTTCTCTTATGTTGCCTTCCCCTCTCTTTTCCTGTCTCACTCTCTTTCTCTCCGTTGTTCTTGCTGACCTGGCTCAAATGTTACTGGGTCATGCGCCTTGTGCCTTGTCAGTCTTGTTTAGTGTTATGTCACAAGTTGTTCCATGAACAGCCTTCACCTAGTTCCTCACATGCATCTGTGCGGGAATATATTTAGATATCTGGGTGTTTTTATGGCTTTAATGGCTTTCTCCTCTCTGTCCTCTCCTCTTCCAGGTATTCCATGCAGGAGATGTACGACGTGGTGGCTGGGGTGGAAAACTACCGCCTCTTTGTTCCCTGGTGTAAAAAGTCTGAGGTGGTGTTCAAGCGCTCTGGCTTCTCCAAGGCCAAACTGACTGTGGGCTTCCCACCTGTGGTAGAGAACTACACCTCGCTGGTCACCACCGTACGACCCCATATGGTCAAGGTGAAGTACTGCTTCTATACGATGTCTGAACATGGAGGATTCCAGAGTTTTTTCCACTTGCCCTTATCCATACTAATTTCATTTGCTCAAAAACACAAATAAAAATAACCACTTTTTGTAGATTTAACAACTTCATAACTATTAAATATTTGATATTGACAGTTCAGGTAATTGGCTGACAATTAAAAAAAGAAACTAACAAAAGGGATTGTAAATTAATTTGAAATGTCAAATTCACACAATTATTGACCACTTGTTATTGACTTTGAGTTATAAAACACTTGTTATTGATGTTTCATGCAGTGAGGCCAGTTGCTTATGTTTCAGGCACTGAAGTGTGTCAGTCTAATGGCATTATAACATTGGCTGACTAGTCTGCCTCATCTGATTATCGAGGCTGCCTCTGTTTCCATGAGCTGAATCACAGTCAATTACGGTCACATTTGGCAGCATTAAACCTTTGAAAACTACATCAACAAGAAATGAATTCAGCACCAGTTTACATGGATTACGATACAATTTGTATCATGGTACATTGCAATACTCGGAATGCAGTACAGACCTGAGAGAAAATTTATAAATAGGTCCTAAAATACAACCTACATGCGTGACACCAGGATAGACTAATAAAATATACAACATATTATATTGACAGAATGACTCAAAACATTTTAATTCAAAGCTTCCATTCCAATTTATTAAACCAGAATTAGCTAAATGCAATTAAAAGCAGGTCTTAACATGATAATTTCTGTATCATTTCTTTTTTATTATTATTATAATTTTATTTTATTTTTTTTACAGTTGCACTATCTACAGTCCATGATGTCTAACACAGCCTTTTCTAGATGAAGTGCTCACTTGTTGTTTAGGAGATATTTTTTTTATTTTGCTTTAAAGTATGGATCTGTCTCTTTCTCTGGGTAGAGAAGTTTTCTGCAAGTGTCCGTACTTGACACCAGAATTTCATTTAGTCCAATAATATGTACAGTATATACCGGATATCTGTTAGTGGGGACAATCCTTTGTTTGCTGCCTGACTCTGTTACTTCGGCTAACTATCTTGCTTAGTGCAAGTGCACATCTTTAAAATTTAAAGCAGCATTTCGTAAAACAACCACGCTAAATAACAAATTTGTGATATAGACACTGATATGTCTCTCCATTCATCCATGTTGTCTGTCTTTCTCGACAGGCGTCCTGTTCAGAAGGTAAACTGTTCAACCATTTGGAGACAGTGTGGCGTTTCAGCCCTGGTCTCCCTGGCTACCCTCGGACCTGCACTGTGGATTTTGCTGTAAGTATAGGACTTTGTCAGTGTGGCAGTCCAACATGGCAAGGTGTGTGTAAGTGTGAGTGTGAGAGAGAGTCTTCATGTGTGATCATGTGTTAGCTTCTCCACGTGTCTCACTTTGGCATGCCAACATGTGCGAGTGTTGTATTTCTCATTGGCGCAGTTTCAGCTTTGTAGGTCATACACACACACATGCTTGACATGTTAAGTTCCCCTGCTAACATCAACATTTCTCTTTATCCTCCTCAGATCTCCTTTGAGTTCCGCTCCCTTCTCCACTCCCAGCTAGCTCATGTCTTCTTCGATGAGGTGGTGAAGCAGATGGTGACGGCATTCGAGCGTCGTGCTGCCAAGGTGCACGGTGCCGAGACGCACATCCCCCGTGAGCTCATGTTCCACGAGGTTCACCACACGTAGCACCCGTCAGAGCACTCACACACACACAATGCCCGATGCCAATGTCAGACAGCGAGAAGAGGGAGGGGGAGAGGAAAGGGAGAGGGGAGAGATGCTACCTGTGTCCTAACTGAAAACTGCAGTGCCTTTCTCATGACGACGACCAATGAGTTTATTCCCAACAGCTTCTAACTGCTGGATCTCATTTTCTATAAATTATTTATCTGGAATTAGTGTACTGTTCTGCAGCCATATGTCAGGTCTTCCTGCTGGGCCTGAAGCTATCATGTGGACCCTCCAAACAATTGTGATGTTGGTGATACAAAGGCACTAACCCATGCCTTCTAACTGGTGTTGGGTGAGGTTGCTGCTAGTGCCGGCACTGCATGGATAGAAAAGTCAGAGGATAGAGCAAGGCTTGAGTGAGGGCAGGGATTTGTATGTCGAGTGGAGAGGATGTGACGACCCAACCAGCAATCAAGAGACTGTCACCCACTAATACTTGGGCCCAAATAGTATTAAAAACCTTAAGGGTTTTATGCTTTTTCTATGACAACTTGAATGTGTCGGGCACAAGGGACAATAATCTGAAAAACTCAATGTAACGCCAACCTAGCAATGCAAAGTGAACTCACACTTCAGTATGGTTAATGTAAATCTCTACTAAGGTGAAAATAATCGAAAGTAGTTTTTCTCTTCCACCTGTTTAGAATTAATGTTGGATTTGGGCTGAACTGCCATATCTACCATAGGGAACTGAGACAGCGGCAGGTTAGTCACTATGCTGGAATCATGATGTCAAGTGGTGGTAGACCCTTTTTTTATAGCAGCCATTTTGACATGAAATAGCAAACAAGGTGTTACTTATGACATTAATTCTGTTTCTCGTCATTGGTAAATCACACCTGTGCTTACCATGCTATTCATGTCAAACTGGCTAATATGAAAAAAGGTCTATTGTGAGCTTTGCTACAAGGAGGATGTGTCTAA
>OMLF01031205.1:28974-43487 GCA_900302615.1 Holocentrus rufus
TACTTTGTATATAATTTGATCCAAAGTACCTCTCAGTGAAGTGTTGGTGGGAACTGAGTCCACATCCCTGACATGCTAATGCCTTACCATTTTAACTGACCAACAGGTGACTGAAATAAAGTGAAATAAGAATATTGTGAACTATGATCTTGAATGAACGCACATCCAAACAATTGATTTTTATTAAATAAACAAATCACCAATAATCAATGTCTACATTGTACAAAACAAAAGTTTAACCACTGCTGCTTTTTGCTCTTTTGCAAAGGAAGAATATGCTGAAAAAAAACAAACACCGTTTTAGTTTGACGTAGTGACATTTCTCTGACTTGCATGGTCATTTTGTGACACTGAGTCAACGCAGAGCATAACAATGTAAGAGGGCCAGTGTATAAGCAATATAGCACAAATGAAGGTTGATATTTGACAGCACAAGGACACCAAAGGTATTCACATTAAACTTTGTGGTACAAACTGGTTTGTAACTGGAGCCCCACCAGACTACCCAGTCTGACTCCCTCCCCCCACAAGGCATACAATCAAGATTATGTAAAACCAACTGTGCACTAATCAGCTGACCCTGCTCTCCTACTGATGGTATTCAGGAAGACGGTCAATGAGATGAAAAAAACTGCAAAATACTGAAAATGACTATGAAAAGACCAACAAATCTGCACAGGGCATCTCAGTAAACATTCTTTGACTTTCCACTGTTTTTATTAAAAGCACCTCTATTGATGAATAATCTTGCAAATGAGGCACTCTTCATCCAAATCATGCCCTAGCGTAGGAGGTTGAAGCACTGGGACAGAATCCAGACAGGGGTCCTCTCTCCATCACCATACAAATACACAGTGTGAAATCATTATCATCACTTCAGAGAGAAAGTCACAGAAAATGCTCATGCTCTGCAAGAAAATTGGTTTAATTAACTCAGTGAAAGGTTTTAGGTTTTAACCCATTTCAAAATATTTACTGGGCAAAACCTGACAGATATAAAAAAACAATGAGAATTAACAAAACATGACAACAAAAGTATATGATAGTGACACATTCCTGGCTTGGCTAGGCTTCTTTTCTCCACCGACCCCTCCTCTCTTTGTAGTAATAAACAGCATTATTATTATTATTAATAAGTACACTATGTTATTTTGTGTAGAGTTTTATCTTCATAAACCACAGACCATTTTAAATTACTTTACTCCATAGAAATATCAAGATGCGATCACCAGCATTTGAATTATTCTCTCTGTTGAGCATTTGAACATTATGAACTACATGAGTATTGTGTGCATGTTGATGGTTCACTAGACAGGGCGGAGGTGTAAACGGGGTTCTGGCGCAGCGTCAGGGCTCGCTGGGTGCCCATCCACAGCGACTGAGCAGACTGGATGAATGGGTGAGCTGGGAGAGGACTGGGACGGAGAAAATGCTGGGTCAGGCGAGGCTGGCTCTTCCAGAAACCAGGAGAGCGAGGGAGTAGGCAGAATCATGAGAAGTAGTGGGGTTCATGAACCATTTGCAGCTCCAACAAACTCATGGTCAGTCAGTTTTGGGTGAGTTTTGGTGGAGGGGTGGTGGGTTTTTCCAAGGATCCCTTGAAGGTCCCTAGGCCACCTCCAGCACCACTCTGCCTATTAGTCTGTACAGCACTTAAGGAGGGTTGGCTTAGAAACCCATGCCGCCCATGCCACCCATGCCTCCCATACCGCCCATGCCACCCATGCCGCCTGGCATCTCCTTCTCCTCTTTGGGTATCTCGGTGACTACGGCCTCAGCAGTGGAGAGCAGGGAGGCGACTCCTGCAGCATCCAGAAGAGCTGTCCTTACCACCTGTAGAGGGAGACAAAAGGAACAAGAGGAACTTTTACAGCAATTCTAAAATGAACCACAAGGGGGCAGCAGACTTTTAAATTTGGGTTTTAGATAAGGGGAGAGTGAGCAGTCTTAACCAGCGCTGTTCCTCACTGAAAGTTGCCAAATGAGCCAAATGAATGTCTTCTGCAGGATGTATAGGGAGGGTTGACTGTCCTCTCAATGTGAAAGCTGAACTTCAATCATACCAGATTTAGCTGTTCAATGCGACGATGCAACTATTTCACTGTTTCAGTTTTTTTTAATCATAGACTTTCTGGCATTCAGAAAATGTGCTTCAAGGTTGATAAATCACATTAATAATATAAGCATGCACAAATCATTTTCAATCTATAAAATTTATCAAGACAGCTGCTCAAAGGTAATTGCTGGCCACTTTGAATTGCTGAATCAGAGTGTATTGCTACTGTGCCACATTGACAATAAGATAAAAATATTTCTACTCAAGTGAAGCTCTAACAAACTGTTGTATGTTCAACAACCAGATTTTAATAGATCAAAAGTTTGTGACCAATCAATTCATTACACAAATTCAAATGGTTGCTGTAGCCTGTTGCCTTCACTGTGGCCAAAATGTCTGTTCACATACCTTAGTGGGGTCAATGATGCCCTTCTCCACCATGTTGACGTACTCTCCCTGCAGGGCATCGTAGCCCAGCTCAGCTCCTCCCTGCAGGATCTTCTCCACTACTAGTGAACCCTCCACACCAGCATTTTTAGCGATGGTCATGGCTGGGATACGGAGTGCCCGCCTGATGATGTCGATACCTGATGGAAACAAGGAACAGACAAGAGGAAATCAGACTAATGTTACATTTATTCAGGAGTATGTGCATGAGATATGTCCTCTTGAAAAATAGATCAACTGCATGTCAGTATGATTTCAGTGTGGTTCTGCAACTTGTTGCACGTGTTTTGTGCTCTACTCACCAATCTTCTGGTCAGCGTTGGCAGGTTTGATGCTTTCAAGGGCGGGGATGCAGCGTAGCAAGGCGCAGCCTCCACCGGGCACGATGCCCTCCTCTACAGCTGCACGGGTGGCATTCAGGGCGTCTGTCACGCGGTCCTTCTTCTCATTCACCTCCACATCACTTGTTCCTCCGATCTAAAATAGATTACAGGTGTGACTTAACTTTGAACTCTAGAAGACGCTTACCGTGATCACAAACGAGAATTTTCAAAACATTCTCCCACGTCTATGCTTCTGCTTGTAGTAGTTCATGAGCACACAGGTCAAATGACGCTTGACAATTTTATCACCTATAAATCTTTAAGACCAATCCTGCCATCTCCTCTCCTTACAGTCGTCTTGCCACCCTCCTCACCTTGAGAACAGCCACTCCGTCAGACAGCTTGGCCAGCCTCTCGTTGAGTTTCTCCTTCTCGTAGTCGCTGGTGGTGCTCTCCAGCTGCTCGGCGATCTCTCCTGCCCGCTTGTCGATGGAGGCCTGACTGCCTCCTCCCTTGAGCAGCATGGTGTCGTCCTTGGTCACCTGCACCTCGCCCACCTTGCCGAAGTCATGAGCCTGGATGTCCTCCAGGGCCAGACCCAGAGCCTCATCTCCAAACACCTGGTGTGAGGCAAGGACAATAATTTTATCTCCATATCCTCTGTTAATTCAGCATCATTGGTGTCATGGACATTCAAGTTAAAACTCTTATCACAGTATTCTGAGTATAGTGAGAAGTAAGAGTGAGCTTACAGTCCCCCCAGTGGCGATGGCCATGTCCAACAGCTGGTTCTTCCTGTTGTCTCCAAAGCCTGGTGCCTTGACTGCCACCACCTGGAGCCCAACCTTCAGCCTGCAAATGAAAACATTCAATTTGGTTTAATTCATACATTTAACAGTGTGGACATTTCTATGACACCAGTGACCAAGAGCTTAAAGGCTTTTTGGACATGACATAATCTAAACTCAAACGTTTATGTCATTGAGCTGAATGAAGACTGTGTTTTCATTTTAAGCCAATGCTACAGTTTAAGAAGAGGTTGTTGTCAACATGCACTCAGTGGGACCAAGACGCAGAGATGAATGTACCTGTTGAGGACCAAGGTACTGAGGGCCTCTCCATCCACATCCTCAGCCACAATGACCAGGGGTTTGCGGTGCTGGTTGGCAATCTCCAGGGCTGGCACAATACTCTGGACACTGGAGATCTTCTTCTCACTCAGCAGCAGGTAGGCATCTTGGAACTCACACTTCTGGCCTGGTGGAACAAAGAGAACGACCTGGTTAAACATGGTATTTGACACATCTTCTAATACATCTCTAAGGCATTCTTCAGTACAGGTTATCCAAGTGCCTTTACCTTTGGCTGTGTTGATGAAGTAGGGAGAGATGTAACCACGATCAAACTTCATACCCTCGATGATCTCCAGCTCATCATGCAGAGTCTTCCCGTCCTGAGACATAAAATACGCACGGATTACATCAATTCACATAATCATTGGTCTAATTCATTGATAGTTAGAGCAGTAAAATTCTCATTTTTAACTGCTAGTGAAATGCGGAAGATTACCTTGACAGTGATGACTCCCTTGCGGCCCACTTTCTTCATGGCATTGGATATGATGTTGCCAATCTCCACATCTCCATTGGCTGAGATGGTAGCAACCTGAAAAACAGGTTCCAGTGTTAGATTCTGATAAAACACATCACTGTGGTACATTATGTAATTTCTAATAGTCTAGTTGGTTTTAGTTTTTAATTTGCTAGAGCGTTATTCATATTTACTTGTGCAATCTCCTCAGGGGTTGTGACTGGTTTGGAGAGCCTCTTCAGCTCATTGATGACTGTTTCTACAGCCAACATGACACCACGGCGGATCTCCACTGGGTTGGCACCTTTGCTGATGGTGTCAAAGCCCTCCTTGGCGATGGCACGGGCCAAGACTGTGGCGGTGGTAGTACCATCACCAGCCTCCTCGTTGGTGTTGTTGGCCACGTCCTGCACCAGCTTGGCACCGATGTTCTTGTACTTGTCCTTCAGGTCGATGCTCTTGGCCACTGTCACACCGTCCTTGGTGACCTTAGGGCTGCCCCAGCTCTGTTCAATGATGACTGTGCGGCCCTGGGAAAGAAAAATAATGGGCTCAAGTCAGTGAGGATGTCGTGAAATGAGTCCAAATTACCAACCAGCGGACTCAGTAACAGAGTAACCTCATGCATTACCTTTGGGCCCATGGTGACAGCCACAGCATCAGCGAGCAGATCCACTCCCTGCAGCATGAGGGCACGGGCATCAGCTCCAAATTTCACATCCTTGGCGTAGGCTCGTGTGAGGTGAGGGGCCAGAGCCCTGCACACCGGCCTCACCTGCCTCATGACTGTCGGTAGACGAAACATCTCTGTCGTGAAGAAAAGAGACAGGGAGAAGTTCATCAAATGTGTCCAAGGCCACACCTCCTGGATAAATGATCACAGTGATGAATGAAATCTGCAAATTTAATAGTGTAGATCTATGGAAGAGCTGGACAATCATATCACAGGAACTGGATGTCCTCTGAAAATAGATGCATGAGACAGTAGAGAAATTATATTTGCCAATGTCTGCTCAAACTATTCTTAAAGTTACGTTCCTCCCCTCCCCCTGATGTTATCAAGGACAAAGTTAGCTCATGAGAATGGTTAACTTTGCCCCTAGTGGTCGTACATGGCACTCACTACAAGCGTTTAAACCACCAGTGAATGAATGAACATCCCCATATGCATGGTGAAATATACCTGCAATCTTCAAGACAGCTTACACACATAACTATAACAACACAAAACATGTAACAATTAAACTATCTTCCAATGTTTGGGGACGGTTATTAAATGCTACAGTGGATAGACATATTTTCATTAAAACCGCCACAATACCTGTTCCCTGCTTCAGAATTACCCTTAAATAATTTGTCTGACCACATCCCTATCAGCACATTATAGAGTCAGTCCTGTGTGTCTCTTAAATAAGACAAAACGTCTATTTCAACATCCCAAGGCCATTTTGCCCTGAGGACAAAGTGACAAACTTATGCATATGCACACATGCTTGCAATGTATAATTTGGTCACTCTTCTGTACCCCGGGCTGAAATATAAATCGTAATTTAATAATTAGGAATCAATAAGTACTACTGCTAATGTCGGCCGTTATTGAAGTATGACAGGGATCCCCAAACTGGTTCCTGGTTCCCCACGTGTGCTCTCCAGGTCGTGCGTCACAAGGTCAAATTGTAAAAGCATGTGCGGAACTGCCTCCCCATCCCCACTCAATGTAATGAAATCAAAGTACCAGTTATTCTTGCATCATGAAAATGGCAAATATTGACTGCAAATGATTAAAAAGTGTATTTTCCAATGCCATCCAAGTTGACGGGAAAACTGATGAGAGCATGAATGCAGACACTGGCGTCCAAGACTTTTTGTAGAGAATGACTTAAAACGTCCACTCAGACATTCAGACATGACACGACATCCCTAACCCGTTGTCTTAATTAAATTCAATGTTACTCCAATGGGAAATTGATAGCTACCGAGCTAACACGCTAATTACTTAGCGTCTGCAGTAGCTTCTTTGGATATATGCCCTTGTCGTTGAGGAATTAGAAAATTAGCTTGCTAGCTACTATGCTATCATGCCTGAAAGCCTCACCAGTTGGGTGGTAAATCAGATATCTAAAACAAGGCTTGGGTTAAAGTAAGAAAAGAGCCCGTAGGTAGCTTTAGAGGCTGAATGAAATGTCAGTACTTACTTGTGAGTCGAAAAGGCAGCAGGCAGTACAATTCGCACGTCTGAACGGAATGATATAACGAGTGGAGGAGAGGACAGACGTATGGTGCAAAAGCGCCTCAGAGATGGGACTGCACATGGCCTATCACATCCTGGTAATTTACCGGTGTGCCCCGGACCATGAATAAAAGCAAACAAAGGCAATTAAGTGCGTTTAATGACATTTAATCGTGAAGCAAACTTAATGGAATAAGAATAATGATAATTGTTTGTATATGAAGTTGCAATATATGTGCGTGTACACATAAACTTTTCATTCAGCATGTAAAATATATATCAATGCTCGTTCTGGGGCCAGCGCTTCCAGAATTTTCGCAAGCGCTATTGGAGGAAAAAAATAGAGGTCAAAGTTGACATTGTGCAACATTGCTGCTGATTGCCATTACATGAAAATTTGTAGAATTAACATAAGTCTGTCTTATAGTGGCTAATGTGGAAACTGTATGATTGTATGTGGATATCGCAGTGTTTAGACTGAGCAAACTTTCTGGAAAATTCTAGTCAAGAGTCAACTATCAAGGTTTAGTTCATTTGGTGCGCATGCGCGGGGCCGTTCTGGATATTTCCTCACGTGGGGAGAGTCTCCTTCAGTGTGTCAGATCCACGCTCACGAAGAATCTGGTGGTCAGCTCCACACCGACTCTACACACAAGCATGGTAAGATATTTATGCATAATCAGCGTCAGGTTTTAAGCTACAGTGTCATGTGAAGTCATCCGATCATCTAATTAACATGTCGAGCTTCAAATGGCTAGCCAGGTTCCCTGGCTAAAGTATCGTTAGCAGCTAATGTTATTTTGTCTAACGTTACCTCGTCAAATTCACTGACAAGGTCAAACAGTAAGGGGGTAGATGAGAAACAGGCACTAATTACGTTACTAATAAATAATTTAATTAAGGTTAGAGGTTTCTGCTTTTATGTAATGTTACATTGCATAAACCTCACTAAAACCCCGAGTTCTCCCCGTACCAAAGTTACAGGTGTAGCGGCACCAATTAGCTAACACATGTTTCTCGGCGCTCTCCCAGTGTCTTACAGGTGATTGACTAAGCAAATATTGGCTAAGCAGCGAGGATCAGACTAATGTGTTGAGAACTTAACGTTGCACTTCATCTTGACATCACTGCAGTAGAATCACATGTGAAAGAGTGAATGAATGGAGCGATGATAGCAGTGCTATCAATGTATAGCATTCTATCTTGTAGCCCCACACATTGGGCCAAATTGAAATAACGTTGTTTTAGGTCTCATCGAGATTGCAATGTAATTTCAGTGTTTTGTCTGTTTATCTTGGTTAAAACGCCTTATTACACTGCATGCCCTTGCCCGGTGGAAAAAAAATGAAACGCCTCTTGGCTTCGACCACTTCCGGCTTCCGGTTACGTTATCCTCACGATCCAGGCAGCGCCAGATCAGAGTAACACTTCCATATGGCAGCATGTAGTTTACCTATTCTAGGACTCTATTCAGTTTTACACAGTTTATGACCAATTGGTAGACTGTTGTTAGTTTTTTTGTTTTGTTTTTTTTAATATCCTGACTTCTACCCTTCTGAAGTTCATTTTTTTCACCATAGATGGAACTTGGGAGGCAACTGGGAAACCAGACTGCTGTAGTAGAAGCAAATGATAGGATCCATCAAATATGTACATGATTTAAACTAGGATATGGCAAATGAAGCTTATGTAATAAATGTAAGCTGACAACACAGAGACATATAAACTTTTTTTTTCTCCCATGCTACTAGTTGGGAAAGGACAGGATTCCAGCAAGGCTCCTTCTAAGAAAATTAATCCTCCTCAAAATGTAATGCATGGGTTCAAATTTTTCTTTTTTTTTTTAAAGTTGTTACTTTTCATTCAACAAATAATTTTCTCTAGTGTCAACAGCCTGGTAATGTGAGTTTGATCATAACTGCCTCAATCATTAGGTGTATATTATGCAAAACACTGGGATGAGAACTTGCTGAAGCACTAGATAAACAAGCCTTGAATGTTATCTCTTGATGTTGAAAAACCTTGAGGCATTTGGACTTTTCATTACCATTCAAAGTTATCAAAATACCGTTCAAAAATGTGCCCAAACTAAACCACTATGCCAAAGTGCATGTTTCCAGAAATTTCCAAGATGCTTCTCATTTTACCATCTTCGTAGTTTATCATTAAGTCAACAGATTTAGTCCCTCCCTCAAGGTAAACATTTACATGGAGTTAGCACAGTAACCCTAACCTCAACCCCACCCCCCTCTAACGGTCTACTGCCTCCAGCCAGTCAACAAAGTGGAATTTGGGCCCCTCCTTCTCCCCATCCTCTTCCAACCCCTTTTCCCCTGACAACCTTCATCCAAGGTCAAGTGTACATCTGTTAGTATCAGACTGTTGGCAGCTGGTGTTATAAATCTTACAAATCCCCTGTCCTTCCACATTCTTGTATTTCGAGGCTTCAGACTTGGCTTGAAAGATTTAATGACTTAATGAAGGAATGTTGTCCTTAAATGTGTTTATTACGGTTAATTGGCCAAACAAAGGCCATCTCTGTGAAGTAGCAGCGTATTGATTGGTCAGATGCTGTTTTCACTTAAGCTCTCTGTAAACTAGCCTTCCTCTCTGTCCTTCCTCCCAGCAGAGCACCTACAACTCTTGATTAATCATTCACGTATTTTAACCAGAATAGTTTTATATTTAAATACTGATTAACCAAAACCTGAACTTGCATTGTGAGACATATTTTAATAAGACAGTTGAATGAGAAGATGTTTTAGCTTTGCCATTACACTGTGTCAAGTCATGTAGAGGTATCTTGGTGTTGGTTAGAGGTTACTTATGTTGGGAAACCCACCCTAAAATCACTGGGGGGTGGGGGCGTTACACAAGGCCAAAAGTCTTGCACAATTGATCCAAGACTGCCCTCTAGTGGTCATAGATGGTTGTTACAGGAACTCACAAGCACAAGGGTTGATTTTTTTTTTTTTTAGTGTCACAAACAAAGCATTGTTACTTAGTGATGGATGGTGTGTTTCAAACTCCTTTCCTTTCTTTCTCTCATCACAGGCCTTTAGAAAATTCCTCCCCTTGTTTGACCGGGTGCTGGTGGAGCGCTTGGCAGCAGAGACGGTGACGAAGGGGGGCATCATGCTGCCAGAGAAGTCCCAAGGCAAAGTGCTGCAGGCCACAGTGGTGGCAGTAGGACCCGGCTCTGTCAATCAGGTAATGACTAATTCTAATTCCAATTCTGCTGTTATTAATGCACGTTTGGATTAAAATAAAATCGCACCATTTCACTCTAAATAGAGGCATGACTACCTGAGTATTTCAATTTAGTCTGATTAGACAGTGCTTGCCTTCACTATAGCCTGCCAATACAGTTCTGATTTGGTTGTAAAGAGTGTAATTGACTCTGTCTCTTATGTTTATTTTCCCATCAGAAAGGTGACATCCAACCAATGAGCGTTAAGGTTGGAGAGAAGATCCTCCTACCAGAGTATGGCGGAACTAAAGTCATTCTGGATGACAAGGTACAATATAGCTGACTTTTAGCTCTGCCTCCTAACATTTTTCCCATTACCAAACTACGCTGATGTATTATTGGTTTAATTTCTTCTTTCTTCTTATGTCTTCCAGGACTATTTCCTGTTCCGCGATGGAGATATTCTGGGCAAATATGTAGACTAAGTCAAGTTTTTTTTTTCTGTAGTACATGTAAAGTTTCTATCCATCCCTTAAGACAAGAAATAAGGCCGCCTCATTCATATTCATGTTTTCTTTTTCTATGTTATTCAATTGTAAATAATTCTAATCATGTTTTGTTACAATAATAAAAGTGAACCGTTGAATGTTGCCTGTTGCGTCATGATTCCATGCTGTTCCTGAAAATTGTAAGCTGTGAACCTTTTGAATGATGTTTATAACATGTATGATGTTAAAACAAGCCTTGAGTCCTCAAACATAAACAGAACCTGCATAGATAAATCCAGGTGTGTAGTAGAGTCCAAAACCCTCTAATCTCAGATTAACCATCATTTTTTCCATCTTTTACTTGCATAAATCTCTGAGGTAGTTATATGAGAACAGGGTTGTGCAACTAAATTTACTGCTTTACACTGAAATTCCTATTAACATTATTTGCCTTATGATAGTCATAACTACAGTGATATTTTAGCAACATTTTCTTTAAAACTCACTCGAGAAAAGTGTAGTCTGACGTCTGAATTATGAATCCATTTTTTATTGGTTAATTGCTTTATAATAAACGCATCTCAGGCTCATATTTTTCTACACTTGAGTTTACATCACTGGTAGCATTTGTGCTGAAGTGAAAAAACAAAGTAATTGACGTGCGTACGGGCGCGCACGCGTGTGTACAGATCACATCCGTGTCTCGCGCTCCGCCGGTACAACAGAGTGCCTCAGAAGCATCCGGGTATTCTGTCGAGATGGTCATGGCGGAGGGTACTGCAGTTCTCAGGAGGAATCGGCCTGGAACCAAGGCAAAGGTACGTTTTCACACACTATGAACACGAGAAAAACACTGCAAATAAATCTAAAGAGTATATAACGCAGTTAAGTTGAAATCGTGGCCTCGTCTTTTCTCGACAACCGGGGCACAGACAGCTATTAGGAAGGGCCTAGCCTGAAGATAGCCAGCTGACTGGGGCTCCGTCTATTTCCTGGAGTGTAACAGTAACTCGCTTGACTTGTGTGTTGCTCCATCTCATGTCTTGGAGATAACTTATTTATGATCAACCGTAACAGTTAAACAGTTCTTCCGATGAATAAAGTTGATGCACAATACTGAAACACACAGCTACGGTCAAACGGTGTTACTACATAATGCTCTTGTTTCAATTACAGGAAATGGTCTCGTCCCAGCTAACTTGCTATTGCTATCTCTATAACTGTTAGTAATGTCACTTAACCTAGCTAGCTAAGATCTGTTCGGTAGCTAACTTAGGCTGTATGCTTTATACGTGGTAAGTAATGCTTAACTTATGCTTTAATAATTTTTCAAACTCACTTGCTAACGCAGCTAGCTAACGTTAGCTGTTATTGTGAACTGCTAGCAAGACAATTTCTTGCTTCCAACGTATGTTAACTATTTTTCCCCCAGCCTTGTTTCCTGAAACATTCGCTGTGCGATGACAGTGACACTAAGCTAACGTTAGCTTGCCTCACTCACGTTTATATTGGATAACATCAGCTGATATTTACCATTAGTCATGACACTACGCTGGCTTGGTCAGCTGAGTGTGGACTAAATTTGCCCGTTCTCCATTCTTAGGATTTCTACAACTGGCCAGATGAATCCTTTGAGGAGATGGACAGCACCCTGGCTGTCCAACAGGTGTGTTGGCATGTTAGAAATGTGTGTTGTTGTGAGAGAGAGAGAGAGAAGGTGGTGGTGGGGGTCAGTGTGTGCCAGTCATTATTGTTCCCCACCCTTTTAGTCTTTTTAACTTGGGACAAGTGGCATGGCATGGCAGTAGAAGCCTGCCAGGAAGAGCCAAATTTGAGCTGCATGTCCTTTGAATGTTGGTTATATAACACAGTAATTATTAGGCATGTAGCAACAGTGACACGATGTATTGTAATAAAATGGCACAGTATTTATACTGGAACCAAAATATACATTACAATGTCACTTATCTCTAATGGACATAATCATACACAGAATACCAAGTGTGTACAAATATACACTACTCAGTGTTATGTCAACATAGCAGGATAGCTGATTCATTCTTCATTTGAAGGAAGCCTGAATGAGACCTGTTCTATTGTAGACTGTACTTTATCATAATTTCCAGGATTGTGACAATATCGATCTTAGCAATCTTTGCAAGTGAATTACCAAACAAAGACCATAACTTTACAATGGCTGCAACAAGAGATGCAGTGTGGACTTGCAGCAGATCTCAGCTGTATCAGTTTGATGGAAATCATGTTGCTGTGGTTGACTGAAGGTTTTCAGTGATGTCTCTGTGGGGGCTCTGTTACAGTACATTCAGCAGAACATTCGGTCAGACTGCTCCAACATCGACAAGATCCTGGAACCTCCAGAGGGCCAGGACGAGGGGGTGTGGAAGTATGAGCACCTCAGGTATGAAGAAGACCAGCTTGATTATCTGGTAGCTTATGGACAAGTCTTGGTTGGATCACACACTCATAATCTCGCTCTTCTTTTTTCTGTGCTCTATCTCTGTTTCTCTCTGTGTCTCATTTGTAGGCAATTCTGCCTGGAGCTCAATGGACTAGCAGTCAAACTGCAGGTAAGTGCGCTCCACCCACCAGACACTCTGGTCGAGTGTATGACTACCGCTTAATGTAGTGAATAGTAAAGTGTTAGTATGGAGGATTCTATTCTTTGAAGGCATGTCCAGTTTGACTAGCATCAACAAACTCCCTTTTCCTTCCTCCCATCAGAGTGAGTGCCACCCAGACACCTGCACCCAGATGACAGCCACAGAGCAGTGGATCTTTCTATGTGCTGCCCACAAGACGCCCAAAGAGGTGAGTCCAGGCTGTTCCCCTGCTCAGCTGCCGATTAAAGGGGATTGTTGTATTATCATCATGTTCTCAGTCTTTTCAGTGGGGTTGTGCTTTCATGCTTAGGTTCACCCCTTTGTTACAACGGTTGTATATTTGAGATTGTAAAGGATGTTGCCTGCCATTCCTTGATCATTTCTTAAACTTAAATCTTACTCTTCCATTTAGTATGATTTATTTGGGTTTGGCTTCAAGTGAGGCAAACTGAAAAAGTGTATCTTGTACAGCTGTACACAGCACATACATTGTGTGTGTTTTGCTGCTGTGTCCACAGTGCCCTGCCATTGACTACACCAGGCACACGCTGGACGGAGCTGCCTGCCTTCTCAACAGCAACAAATACTTCCCCAGCAGGTCAGTCATCATCGCCACAGTGGGAATATGAAATTAATTGGAGTTGTTATGAAAATGCCAATAGAATACAACATGTGATGGCACAGCACTGTTGCTTTGTACTCACTGTGTATAATTGTACACAATAGTAACCAATGGTTTCTCATTTTATCTCCAGGGTTAGCATCAAAGAGTCATCTGTGGCCAAGCTAGGCTCTGTCTGCCGCCGTATCTATAGGATATTCTCTCACGCTTACTTCCATCACCGCCAGATATTTGATAAGTATGAGGTGAGTGATTTTATATAAAGGGCCGTGTGTCTACTAGAGTCCCAAGGCAGTCCTTGTGAATCCTAAATCTTAAAGTGTTCCCTTACCCCCCACTGTGTGCCATTGTTGAATAGTAAGCTTTGTGGAGATCAATGCATTATTTCCCAAAATCCAGGCTGGCTAGTGAATAATAGTCCCACACTGATAGCAGTGAAGGCTTGTCAATGGAATCAGTAGATGAGATTATTTTAGATTAGACAAAGTTTAATGTCCTCAAAGAGGACATTAAACTTGCATCCCTTTTACTGTAATGCAACCTTTAAAACCAGCAAAAGACAACACTTCTGCCATATCATGATATTCTGAATCCCAGATAATATATAGTTTTACATTATAGTATCCTTATAATATAAATATATTGCCCAGCCATATTGCATTTTTATGGTCCTGAACTGTATTATCTTGGTCAAATTTTTAATATTTGGCTTAAACCTGGGACACGCCAAGCCAAATTCCAAGAAATAGCGCTGACTGAGGCAGACTGTCAGGACCTTTGTGTTGCCTCACGTGTTCTGCAGGAAGTTATACTACCTGCCTCTTTGAACATAAATAGCTTTGCATCATCAAAGTTTTGAGCCCTGTTTAATTAAAACTAAATGAAGAAGAGCAGGACCAGAGCATGGCCAAGGATCAGGATGCAGAATTTATTGTCATTTCACCTT
>OMLF01031209.1:5545-15894 GCA_900302615.1 Holocentrus rufus
CTTTCCAGCCTACAACAGGGCTAATGATTTCCATA
This sequence comes from Holocentrus rufus, assembly GCA_900302615.1. Taxonomy (NCBI): domain Eukaryota; kingdom Metazoa; phylum Chordata; class Actinopteri; order Holocentriformes; family Holocentridae; genus Holocentrus; species Holocentrus rufus. The sequence continues at coordinate 5,581 of OMLF01031209.1, forward strand.
TGGTCACGTTTCTCTGAAACACTCACAAACACACCTACACACACACACATACACTCTCTCTCTCACACACACACACACACACACACACACACACACACACACACACACACACACACACACACACAGATCGCACACACTTGGACTGTACAAGTAACAAAAAAAAACAATCAAGTCCAGAATGGCCCGAGGTTTCTTTAACACTTTTTAAGACCATTTCAGTTTAACCAGCAAATCTGTCAGAGGCCCATTTCCAACTGAACACTGCTAATGAAAAATTTAAAACACTGATGCAATATGATGTAAACCATTCATGACCTTTGCCACATTTTCTTTAACTTCCATTTCAGCACTGCATTTACTAGATATCACCAAATGAAAATGTGTGATATGGCAATGTGTCTAAATTTATATCTGCATCAAAATGAAATGCAGACACAAATGAGACCTGTCGTCACAGAGTGAACAAAGAAAACTGAAGACCTTGGATCATTTTCAAGGCCTTAAAGCTAAAATCTGTGAAACTGTCATTGACTGGCCAGGTAATGTGAATGTAAATTTAAGTGTTGAAATTGTAAAGTAAAATAGTTTGACATGGTGTAAATATGCTGATGTGACAGCAGGTTCATAATCACTAGCTTTGTGTATTTTGCTGAGATTGCAACTGGAGGATCTGTGGTTGATAAATTTGGCTTATAGCATGACAGTTCTGTCTTGAACAGACTTTATTGACACTGTCAATCAGGAGAGGTGTGGCCCGACAAGCTGATTGATACTTTCTCAATAGCAGAGTATGGAGAGAGTCTGTAGCCATGGGAAATGTGCCTGCTAGAGAGTTTAACCATGCTACTCCATACACATGGAAATCATGATATATGAATTAAAACATATTACAGATTTCAGCTTAAAAATGAAATAATCGAAGACTTTACAAAAGGCCTGAGAATGCCCTGTGGCCCGTTGCTTACAGCTGTGGCAGGTGGCTCCCTTGTATCCGCTGTTGGAGCAGTTACAGTGGAAGGTGCTCCATGACTGACTACATCTACCTCCATGTTCACAGTGACTGGGAGAACACCTGAGAAGAGAGAGAGAGAGAGAGAGAGAGAGAGAGAGAGAGAGAGAGAGAGAGAGAGAGAGAGAGAGAGATCTGGGATCTGTATCTGTCAAAAGTTCTCCACAAAGTTTCTCAAGGATGTCGGCGCAAAGAGGAACAATGTGCTTTTGGCACACCTGACTATTCTGATGAACAGGTGTGTAGGAGGGACTTGAAAAAGGCAGACTTTAAATAAAAAGCCTGTCTTTAAAGAAAATTTATTTTAAATGTCAATTGAAGTGCAGATGTGCTCGGAGAGGTAGCTGGTTCCAAACATCCCGTTGTCGTCATTGTCGTTAACTGACACTGCATCTTCGAGAGAGAAAAATCCTTGAACTCCCACCTAGCCCATCTCTGAGAGAATAAAGGCACATTAACCTTTTTTATTTTCATGTTTTTTGCAGTATAGAAGGAACACTTTTTCTCATGATACAGAAACACAGTTTTCTCCTCCTTAGGCTCAGATCTGCTGTGTTCAAATGTAAATCCATGAGGCTCAGAGGCTCCTCCACAATGCTGCCAGACAGGCAACAATTAAAATGGTAATCTGCAAGTTCCTGTTTTTTTTGTCAGCATTATTATTATTTTTATTTATTTATTCTTATTCTTATTATTTATTTTGGTGACATTTTTGGGGCACAGCGTTCATTGCTGTGATGTTTCTGTTTCTGCACTTCATTTCCCAAAGATCACATGTCAGTCAAACGGTGTGGGCGGGACTATGACATCCTCTTCCTTGGATTTTCTGTTGGTGTGAGTTTCTCTTTTCTTTGTCTGTTCAGTCATGAAGGCTATCACTGGTCATGTTAACTACCCAGATATCCTTTTTCTGTCCATTCAAAACAAACTGGAAACATAACATGCATCACTTTTTGCTCAACAGACTATTGCTATTGGACACCAAATGTTTACAACAGAAAATGTAAAAGGTTTCATGAACTGGATGTAGGTTGAACCAGAGCATTAACTTCAAGGAACACAAACAAAATGCTCTTTTTCCAACGTACCCAGACTGAGACAAGATGTTCGATACCATGTCCATCCACTGGTTCGTTTCCTGTGGTTAGCATTTCATGCTAGCTTTGCATGAAAACTTGAAGTCTATGGGAGTCGTTAGCATAGCTTCTTCAAAATGAAAAAATAAACCTTGCAGCAACTCCGAAGCTGTCTTATTTACACAATGTATGATGTGAGTTACACAGTAACGACCTTCTTTATTAAAAAATTTCCAAGCCGTGTATTTAAAATACGCATGATACACTGTGTAAATAAGACAGCTTCAGAGTTGCTGTTCATTTTATTATTATTTCTACTCATGTAGATTTAAAGTCTGTATGCTAAGCTAACACAAAATGCTAACAACAGGAACTGAGGCAGTGGACATACAGAGGTGAAACTGGTATCGAACGTTTTGTCTCAAGCCGAAAAAAGGGTATTTTGCCCAAAATGTTGGAGTATTCCTTTAACCATACAACATACTGGATGTTGAATAGTTGTACAGTTGAATAGTTTACAGCTCACCTCAGCCTGAGCTTCACTCCTACCTTGGCATTTTCTTGCTTTCACTGAAAAATGGATCAATATGGATCACTACAGAGAACACGGCTACACCCTGTGGTTTTGACCTTTGCACTCTTATGGTTGCTTGTAATGTCGGCAGCATAGCCATTGAGGCTTATTCTGTTGCTGCACTCATTGTAAGTCACTCTAGATCCGGATGCCAGCTACATGCCCAAAATATAAATGTAAATGTACACTACAGCCTCTGTGACACGTCCTCCTGCTGGGAGTGAGCTCAGCATGGCTACAAACACACAGGCAATCTTTCTCGGACAAAGCTAGGCATCAAAAAGAAAGGAGCCGGGACTGGAGGACTGAGGGATTAGGAGGCGTACATGGAGGAGGAAAACGAAGCAGAAACGGTGGGAGGGCAGAGGTGAGACAGCGGGCGAGGCTGGATGGAGGGAGGGAGAGGTGGAGGGAGCTGTAGCGAGATGCGGGAGGCAGTGACGGGATATCCGCTGTATTTGGACACTGAACCTGTGAAAATGAGGTCAGGCAACTGTGTCTTAATAAACAGAGACAGAGAAACAGCAACACTGTGACCTGAAAAAAATGTCATACCGGCCTGCATCGTGGGATGTCAGTCAACAATAGTGGCAAACTGCCCTCTTGTTGCCATAGCAATTTTGATAAACAAGAAGTTCTACCATTCCATGAGCATGGATACAGTAAAAATAAATCTGTTAATGTGCATCACACCTTACTTTTTCATTTCAAGATGTCGCACAGATTTTATTTGCATAAATTATTAAGCAAGATTTCCCTTTGCAAGTGGATAAAGAATGAAAAGGAGAATATGAAAAGCAGGTGTATCTTGTTCTTCCGTACTCCTCAATGGACAGTCGGAAGAAGAAAGCCCTCACATATTGTCTGTTTTATCCTCATCAGAAGAGCAGACTTGAGGAGCAGGTGGACGAACATATGCTGCTACATCTATTTTGCTTGACTTTTCAACGGCCACTTTGTCTTTGCCGCCGCGGTAGACGGCAAATATTGCGGGAAAGCCGAACAATGACAACAGTGAACGATGAACAATGAACACCTGGTGCGCTGTCAACCACACATCGCCACACGTCGCCTCGAACAGACAGACGGGAGAGACTGACAAGAACAGAGAGATGTAAAAACACAAGGTCTGGTCAAACTCCACTGTATTGCTGCATCTAAATATTTTCAGAGGGTTTAAGGGACAGCGTTCCCAGGCTTGTTCTCTATAAACCTCTGGAGGTCTTCTATCTTGAATAACAATTTGCAATGCAATGTGATGGTGCACTGTGCTGTAGCTTGGATCACAGGGATGGTAGCTGAACTGAGAAAACAGACTTGGTAGCTTATCTAAAAGTTTGTGCTGTGCTGTGACAGTGTCCTATACCGTGGCTTGGATCACAGGGCTTGTATCCAATCTCCCCACTTTCTATTAGTGCCTCTGGCTAAACCAGCACAGCATAGCACTGCCCCTGGTCTGCACACTATTACTGGGATAGATAGACCGCAATGTCCTACAAAGACTTCAAATAACTGCAGTCGGCTGAACAGCATGAGAGAGAGTGAGGATGTGTGTGCGTGTGTGTGTGTGAGACAGAGCCAAGGCAGGTGGGGGTTAAGGTATGTATGTATTTTTATCCTTTCGGCTCTACACCTGCTCCTGGACAAGTTGGCACCTTCACATATACATGCACAGACACACATGCACACACACACACACACACACATACACACACACACACACAGGCACACCAGCACATGCAAAGGACACAGCTTGGAGTGACAACGGGAGCGTGAAGGGTACAGTGTACGTTTGCGCATGAGCCGGCAAGTGTGCGTGTGTGTGTGTGTGTGTGTGTGTGTGTGTGTGTGTGTGTGTGTGTGTGTGTGTGTATGTCCTCACCACTGATCTCTGTAATTGCCGGGGTCATCAGTTAAGGATCAGACCTCACCTCTGTTGAGAAATAGTGAGATAGGAGTCTCCACAAACAGCAAGGGATTTTCCCATATCTCAGAAGAAAAGATTGCATGATAAGATTTCTGGGCGATAGCAGAGAGGTCCTGCCACTCATGTCAGCCTAAGTCATTATTTTCCAACCTTAAGAAATGTTTGCCATCTCACCGTCTCCCTTTTCTCTCAGCTTTATAAACCAGACATGCAGGTTATTCCAAGATGCATGACCCCAAAGCTGTACACCTCAATGTTTAAAGAAAATGTTTAAGGCTCCTTTTTCAAATGACGGGAAAATTGACAGACGCCATTTAAATGCATCTGATTTGATAAAGCTGGTGGTAGTAATGACTTTCATGTGGTTTCCCCAAAGTTAGCTAGACTATGACATCAGCATCAGTTAAACAACATTTGAGGCACTCATTGTAATGGATGCCTCTGACATTGTCGTACTGGAAAATGTCGGCTACATTATCCAGCAGGCCGACAGGCACACAAAGGTTTGGAGGAGTAACACTGGATCACTCTTGTTCCTCAAAGCACTTTTTTATGAGCGGATGATAATTTAGAGGATGGATCCACTCCAAAGCCGATTTCACAAGGTTATTTCCATGACCTTCCACATTTATGAGATGAACAATTCTGTCTCAAAACTCTAATCTCACCCTCTCATTTCAGGGAAAATGAGATTACAGGACTTTTTTTTTTGATGGAGCCATCACAAAATTCTGGATCTATTCCAGGAGCTAATTTTATACACACAGATGACAAGATCCATGCACTCTTATTCTTCTTATTTAATTGTTAAAATTGTGGCAAAATACTGGGAAAAAATCTCCACCATAAGATTCATTTAGTCTCACATTCTTTCTTAAAATTTAATTTGTCTTAAAACAAATAAAAAAGTGGTATGAAAAATGCCACTTATTTCCAATGTTGATCAACTTGTGTCCAGAATTTGCTTGAATCAAGATTAATTTTTCATACACTAGTGGGATGATCTGCTTTATTCTGCCTTGTTTCAGCACATTTATACTTGATCCCAGAAAATTTCTGGGAACAAAAAGAAAAAGAAAGAAACTGAAATAAGGTCTTAAGACTGAATATGAGATTCAATGACTTGTTAAGATGGGGATGGAAATCTTGCAGTGAATAAAGATGGATGGATGAAAAGGTGTAAATGAAGTAAAAAAAAATGTATAATCATTTTCAGTTCAATTCAAAGTTGTGTTTCTTTACATCATACTTCATTACTTTCTATATTTGGAGGAGAGATGTACAAATATTGACTGACTTGTTTAACATCACTGAAATATTATTTGCAAATCATGAAGTTAAGGTACTTTTTTTAGCTCATGGCTTGTGTTTTATAGCAGGCATGGGGAAATCTAGATAGGGAAAGTCAGTAATGCCCGTTCCTCCCTCAACAAACATATTCAAGGTGCCCTTGTGCAAAGCACTTAACCCTGCTCCAGTAGAGCTGTGGCTGCACTGCAGAAGGAATGTGAGTCAGGGCACTGCTGCAAAAAAAAAGAGAGTGTGTCCTCAACAAACCCTGCCCAGATAAATAAAAGTAAGAAAAACTGGTTAATTGTTAAGTACAATGGTGCTTTTTACTAATTCAGTGGGCAGACATGCTACTGCTCTGTGTTAATGGAAGAACAGCGGCTCCACATTGGCAGAGAAGCCACTGTTCCAGACCACCTCATCTGCCCTCATGCAGCCTGGTTACCAAACACCTATGCTAGTTTTGGACAACACTATCTTTGGAATAAAAAGAGGATAATTGTGAACACCCACACCCCCCTGGCTTTCTTTCTCTCTCTTTCACGCACACACACGCACACACAAATACACATGCACATTACCCCACACATACCAATGTGCACAGATGAAAAATGTCAAGGACAGACCACCTGGCTGTTCCATGCCTGGTCAGAGGAAAATCTTCCCTTCTCCATCAATGAGCTGCAGTGTGCTGAGCGTGCTCTGTCCCACTCACATATCATGGCCATTAGACAGGCATGTGTTGGGCTGGCTCCAGGGCAGTGCCTGCTCCTGCACTCACTGAAGTCCCATTCAAGGTAATCTACACCGGTCCAGACAATTTCACAGGTGCAAAAGTGTGTAACATGGAGAACTGGAAACATCACTGCACTTTATACTGTAGATGGTCCTTGGGTTAAATCAGCAGTATGGAGAGGTCTGCATGAAAGGGTTGCATATTAGGCCATAAGGAGCTGTGTCAGGTATGACAAAGCAATGTAGTACCTCATATTTTCACCAGAGCAGAGGAAACGTAGCTTTGCTCCGGCACTGAGCCTCATTCAAATATTCTTACACTTGTATCATATGGGTACCTACCAGAAACAGCATAATACTCACAGAGAGGAGGTGTCGGAAGAAAAGTACACACTACATTTCCATCCAGATGGCTTAGTATTACAAAACTGGAGAACCAAACTGAAGCGCCTGTTTTGTATTTTTGACACCCCGTTACGATGCTCTCCATGTTAACTTTACTATTTGGCACTCTCTGCTGTCAGACGTCTCTTAACTCTTTCCGACTGTAACATCGTCAGAATTTGTGACTTTGTTATGAAACAGGCATAGAGGGACTTATGTAGCATCTTGAGCAAATTAGCGATGGATCGTCTGCCTGTTTAAGGTCCTGACCCAACGTCTAGGAAATACTGCGACACAACGGTTTGAAGTAGCATTTAGCTTCTCTTTTGAATCACTAACAATGATATTATGGAGTATTGTGCACCAAACTGTGACTCATTTTGCCCTCTGTCAGGGGAGAGGGGAGAGGCACGGCGGCCTTTTATGTGGGAACACACACACACACACACACACACACACACACACATACACATACTGGACACACGCACGGTGACACACACATGCACATACACTACCATTGCCCTTTCCCTCTCTTCCGTTATGACGAATGAGTTAAATAAATAAGAAGTGAGCACAAAGAACCGCCTAACCACCTAAAAAATACTGAAAATAATTTTGCTTGACAAGTGCGTGTGTGTTTGGCATGTGAGCATGCATGTCAGTGAAAATGCTCTTGTGTATGCATGCATGCAGATGTGTGGCAAATGTGTTAATATTTTCCATTTATCTTAAATTGAAGAATTTGTTTGCTGATAAATCCCATTCTTGGAAAAAAAAAAAAACCCTTAACTGAAATGAACTGAACTGATTGTGTAATGTAATGTAATTCTTCAAATTGCATATCTTCTGAAAATAATAATTAATATATGATTTTTTGATTATTAAATGTAAAAAATATGGTGTGTAGGCATGAATGCATTTCTGTTTTTGCAAAGGAACTCATTTATTTATTTATAAGTAAACACATAGTGCTGTGCAGAGTGTGTGAATGCAGTGGGAGAGCTGCAGGCTGTGATGTGTGTGAGTCAGTGGCGGTAAACAAACCTCTGACAGCAAGGTGAGAAAACAACCTGACTGTGCTCCTCTCTTACCTGCTGAGACCAGATTCCACACTTTTGATCTCTGATCATATATTCTAGTTTCTGGTGTGCTCATAGTGCAGCTTCTGTCGTGGTGCTTCAGTTAGAATTTTTTTTTTTTTCCCCCTTCCATGTCATTTTGGATCAGCCAGCTGAGCCCATATTCACTGTGATGAATCCGAATCCAACCAGATGGGGAATGGTTCCAATTTGATCAACTAGACAAGACTACGAGGACGAGCTATTAGAGGCTGTATCCTCTGGGTATTTTCCCTCTTTCTCTGGTTGTGTGACAGCAGAGGTGTCCGTCCTCCGCGTGACAGTAGAGCCGAGGACGGCCTCTGTTCTCCTGCCGCCGTCGACTCATAACCCCGCTGAGTGCTGACAGATAACTGTCTCTCACATAACTGCTTCCTCTCTCTTTCCGTCTGTCTGTCCCTCTCTCTCTCTCTCTCTCGCTCTCTCTGCTGTCAGGCGCTGACAAAGCTCTCTCTCTCTCTCTCCTCCATGACCCCTGACCCCATCCCAGACTGTTCCTCTATGATTCTGATTGGCTGTGACATCTCTGTTCATTTCCTGCGCCGCTGTTTTGATTATGGCCGCAGTCTGGTTAAGCTTAGCGCCGTTTGACGGCTATCTACAGCGACGACTATGATTGCCCGTTCCTCCCTTCCTGTTTCCAACTGCAATTGTCCCGAATGTCAATGTATGGCTTTGTTTTACAGCACCGTTTCTTGTTTCCATTCAATAATGACATATTATACATTAGTCACGGCACCTAGCTATATTAACAGAGTTACTTTTTCAGGATGTCACCATTGATTTTACAACAGTTCATATGTTCAGGAACAAAAAGACCCATTAATGAATTAAAGCTCTCCCAACCTCAGTACTCAATGTCTTTATTTTGTTCTCTTTTATTTATTATTATTTATTTTATTTCATTCTACTTCATTTTATTTCATTTTATTTTATTATTTTTGCAATTGCAGACAGCCTTACCCCGACATCTGCCTGGACTATTTCTTCGATGAATCTCATATCCATCATCTCTGCTGGAAACAGAACATTCGCCTTCAGAAAAGCTCCCACTTTCACCGCGGGCCTTCAAAAGTGGAATTTTGGCAGCGCCTGATCGCCTGCGCCGTTACAGCAACCACTCTCGATAACCTCCTCTTTTATGTTCTAATATTCTGCGAGATTCCAGACAAATTTATTAGTGTCTCCCCGTGCGCGCTCGGTGTGCTTCCAGAGGGAAATCGTCTCACGGCTGGCCTCAGCGTTCGACCCGTCCTGCAGTTCCTATACAATATCTCCCAGATCTCCTCCATCAAATGCAAACCAGCTTCGCTAACATGGGAACACACTGAGGCTGTGCTGCCAAAAAGACTCTAGTAACAGCCATGTACAAATCTCTCTACTCTCCTCCATCTTTTTTTTTCCTTCTCTGTTCTCCCTCTCTCTTGCCCAGTGCCCACCAGATTTATGCTGATATGGTTGATAAGCAGGCTAGTTTGTCTCCATCACTGAGTATGTTTACTTCGATCTTAACCTGATTAAGGCAGGACTCCGACTATTGAAATTGCCATGTAAACACGTTTTACTTTTATCTTAATTATTTTAATGGCAGTAAAGTCTATAAGTAAGTGTGGTGTGTTTTGGTGCGGGGCATCAGGGTGAGTTCTGTGTAAAGAATTTGCCAAAGAAATAAAGGCATTTCATTTCTTATTTACTTCAAGTTAGGTGCCTTGGTTCCTTTCATCCTCTTAAAGGAAAATGTCACCCTAAAACACGTTAGTATGGTTTAAAAACATGTTTTGTTGTTTTATAATTCTGTTTCTCTCTGTTGTAAACTTGCCATATGTGACACATAAAGAGCAGCTGCAGCTACAGTGAAGTTTAATGTGAGAAAGACATCTCCCTATGCAGGATTCTTCCCTTAATGTTTTTTTTTTTAACATTGCTGCAGATTTGCAAGTCTACAAAAATGTCCTCGTTCTTTTATTTTTAGGGGTTGACACTGAAAGCCGACAGCTAATGGTTCTGTTTTAGACCGTTGATTTACCACTGTAGCTGTGCTGCGAATATCTCCCAGTGACATCAACTTTTGGCGAACTTAACTTAACTTAACTTTTGGCTAGTCAGCCGCAGAAAAACAAAAATACAAAGTCAAGCAACAAAACCAGTGCCATATATTAGTCAGATATTTATTTATTTATAAATCATATAAAAATACAGTG
>OMLF01031222.1:3689-13761 GCA_900302615.1 Holocentrus rufus
ACATATATAATGTATGTATTATATATACAGTATATATATATATATATATGTGTGTGTGTGTGTGTGTGTGTGTGCAAGCTGGCAGTCTAAATCAGGCCTGGCCAGGGGAAAACATGGCATATATTCAGTTAGGGCTGAGAGGGGAAGGAGGAGGAGGAGGGGGTGAGAGGAGGAAGGTCATCAAATCTATCTTTCTGTAAATATTCGGATGCAGAAGATGGAAAGCTGGTGGACTAAACTGACCGCTGGCATCAGCCAGAGAGGCTAGGCAGACAGCGGTGCTTAGATGGACTGATAGAAACACACACAAACACAGAGAGCCGGGCGAGCGTAGGGCATGGTGAAGCTGTCAGTCTGGCTGTCTGGCCAGATGAGGAGGGAGATGACATATGGGTGAGGCAAGGTTTGTCTTGAGGATGAGGGCGAGGAGTGTTTGTGTGTGATGGAAATGGGGACAGAGAACGGATGATTGCATGTTTATTATGTCTGTGGTTCTGATGTGCATGCAAATGTTCATATTGCAGCGTTTTGACTAGGGTCAGTCAACCACTTTCCTGTCCTCGTGTTAATTTTTGGCAGACGTCACATGCACACACACACATATAAACACACACACGACCGGCCACGTCCCCTCTTGAGCAGCAACATTTCTCTTGGTAGTCCCGGGAGCTGACGGAGAGGAGGTGAATGGAGAGAGGTGGCGAAGGAGAAGAGGCAGCGTTAGAGCAAGGAAAGGCCCAGCCAGGCGTGAATTGCATTTTCCCCCTGACAGAATTGATAAAGGGCACCGGGGACTGGCTCAGCTCCGCTCAGCTCTGTCCAGCCCACAGAGCTCAAGGCCGCGCACGGCCTCTGGGAGCCAGCTAAATCCATGGACCTCCGCCTCAGTCCTTCACCTCCCAGCTCCAGCTCCAGCCCCAGGTCCTTGGGCTTTCCACCAATTGGGTGGTGATGAAAACTATTCGTATTACATTTGCAGAGATGTTTCTTTTCTTTTTTTTTCTTTTTTAAGGCTATTAGGACACAAGTCACATTCTTTGAGATTCCAATTTTGCCTCCATTATCTCCTGCTTTTATGTATTTATCTAATCCACTCCATTCTTTGTGTTTTGCTAATCCCATTTTTTAATTAATGTTGACATTTTAACAGAAATGTTGATTGCTTAATGCTTTCCCTCCTAAAGTGCAGATTGAAAAAGCGCAGGTTAACCTTTACAAAAGCACTTTCGCATTACATTATAAATTAGGAGCTCGATACATGATGATGATGATGAGACACATTTATATAAGTGTGGGTGGGCTTTCTGCTGACCCCGGTAATAATCACATCAGTTTATAGAAAAGTGAGGCAGGCCTGTGAAAACGCACGAAACGGTGGTGCCACCTGTGGCTTTAAACACCCTTCTGGAATGACCGAGGCTCACGTATATACACACACACATTCACACACATACACACAGACACCATTAAATGTGCTGGCATCCTCGGATGACCCCTGTGTTCCCCTTGCCCGATGTGCTATGCCGCTCTGTGCTGAGCAGGGCTGTAACTCAGTATTGTGTTTACGAGCCGCCTGGCAAGCTACTAAATTAATTAGGCTTCCCCCTGGTGGCCAAGATTAGTCACTGATGACCTGAGCAGACGCAAACACACACACACACACACACACAAGTGCATCCATAGATTTGTCCACACACACAAAATACAGACCCATGGTGGCCCAAAAATGGCAGACAATCCACATGGACATTTTCTCACTCTATTTCTGTACACACATGCACGCTGGTCATTAAGCTTAGAATAGAAAAGAAAAAGGGCAAATAGCTTTTTTTATATATATAAAGCTGTGTTGATTGGAACCAGGGGAAATCTACAGCAGCTCTTCAAGGATTTTTTTATTTATTTTTTTATTTCTATCTTTTCTATTCTCAGAAAATGTTCCTGTTTGAGTTTGTTTGCTTGTGTGTGTGTGTGCGTGTGTGTGTGTGCGTGTGTTTGTATTGTATTGTATTGTATTGTTGACAGTAGGCAGTTCTACATCAAATGCGTTACAGTGTGTTTCACTGAATTCTGCCTCCCTTTTAGCTCGTCTTGGTGCTCTGTAGTTTTGACAGCTCTTGTCTTTTTAGGCCAGGTGAACTAGCCTATCTCTAGTTTCCCTGAAAGTTTTATAAGAACGACAGAAAGTGAAATTACAGGGGGAATTGTAAAATCAGAGTAAAAATCGAGTGAGGGGAGAGATGATGAAGGGAAGAAAAATGTCACTTCCTATCCCCATCTGCCCACTGCTAAGAGGAGAGGAGACTGTAATGATGATTATTAGACTGGGGAATATTTTCCCCCCTCTCACATTTCCGCCTGATTTCCCAGATTTTTTCCCCACCAACATGTGTCGAGGGAGGATGCTGCTAGCTCTGTGTGTGTGTGTGTGTGTGTTTGTGTGTGTGCCTCGCTGACGCAATACTAGGTACTCCCAAGAAAGCGGGGAATGATAGCCCAAGTCTGCATACAGTGTTATTGGCATCGACTCCACTTCCGCAGAAGATTTGTCTTCATTCATATGCTTTCCCACATCTTTTCCCACTTCCCTCTGTTCACCTCTCATTTTGGGACCTGTGCCACATTCTCGTGTTCTGTTATGTTCTGTAATAACCACTTCCATCTGAAACACCCACACCCACCCCCCTTCCCCCTCTATATCCCTACACTGAGGTCATATACTTTCGTCATTTTGTATCTCTCTCACCTGTGTGGTCCTCCCCTCTTGTTACACCAGCAGATAATTAGATTGTCTTGGTGCCTGGATGCAGTGCAGCATGTCAATTTCACCAAAATAACTTGCCTTGCCAGCACACTCCTACTCTAATTCCCTTTAGTGTGTCCCTGCGTTGGCTTGTGTATACAGGTCTGTGTGTCTGCCTGAGAATGTGTCTGCGCCTGTATCTCTATCAGTCTGTCTGCCCGCGTGCCGCCGTCCCTCGCCCATTCCTCACGTCAGCCGATGTCCTGATGTCATCGGTGTGCGGAGCGCCGTGAAGCGTCACCGTGGCGACCGCATCTTGACTGACAGCAAAGTCGCAGACCATCTGATAACTTCAACCTTCAATTAAATGCTATCTGTGGCTTTGGCTCCCTCGTGCAAGCACGTGCACACACACACACAGACAGAGACACAAACACTGTGATAGGCAGCTGACTGACAGCTCAGCATGTCATTTCCGTTGACCTTCAGGCGTCTGATAGGATGTGTCACGTGTCTTTTAAATGTGTCTCTGTCTCCACTTTATTCCCTGTGTGTTTGTATTTGCCAACTATTAAACGCCCAGATGGGTTATGTGTAGGTCACCGTGTTGCCTTTGACTGAACACACACACACACACACACACACACACACACACACTGCCCTGAGTGTGCTGACTCTATGAAATGGGACCCTCAGTTAGACGTAAGCTGTTGAGTAACTGGTAAACAGGCCTGACTGGACGAGGCTTCGAAGGAGCTGGAGAGACCAGAAGGGTCTCTTGTGCATGTCGGTCTGTGCAGTAGCAATGCTATGCCAGCTCACTCACTCAAACTCCACCCTTCATCACTGCAGGAACTTCCCATCAAACAATAACTTTATGGACAAAACTGCAGCCCATTAATTAGATACAGTTTTTGTCTTTTTAATCAGATTTCCCTTAATTGAATAGTAGCCTTCATTAGGTACCATATGCTCAGTCTCCTGTAGTTGTATGTGAAAGGCTCCCTGCTGTTGGTGTTTCTCCTGCATTAGTTGCTGTCTGGTGTTTAGTTGGTTGTCATGGCACTTTAAGTTGTTTACCCCAGTAATGGAATCCTTTTTAAAGCAGCCCCACACCTCCTCTTTTCCATCTCCATGGTTCCCTGAGCTGCCGATCCTCACAGGAGCACATTTTTGATCCTCGTCAGGTCTTCATTTGCTGGTTATTAGCCCACCTTCTGAAGCCAAATGACTCCAATTGAGCATCACAAATGACTCATCTGCTTTTCAAAAAACGAAAGTACTGTGAATGATCAAAATTGGCCCCGTGCACTCAGTTGTCACAAACTCGAGGTCGACTGTTGCTGTTGTTGTTGATTAGTATATTAAAGGTAAGAGAAAGGCGCTCATCAGTTTGGCCTTGGCTCAGTGAGCTAAGTTTTAATACTTGCTTTTTCAGGCTCCATCAGCCTCTGTCACTTGGGCAGCAGAAATTCAAGATAAATCACGATTAAATAAATGTTTTCTTCAGTGTTAGCAACACTAATGAAATGGCTAAATACCTGCTTGCTTGTGTGTCTTTCTGTGCAGTAAATGCTCTCACCTGCTGAGCTTCGCCTTCTGTGCTTGAGAACCGAATCAAGCATGAACTTTGAGAAAATCTACTATGAGAAGCCTATATAGCACATAATCTGAATGCGTATCAGTAGAGGGAACAACCAATAATCAATAGGAATAACAGAGGGGCTGAGAAGTGCTGGGACACTGAGCCTGGGTAGAATAATGGGAAAAAAACAGTAGTGTTCTCATTTTTAGTGTGTATATGTTTGTATTTGTCCATGTACAAGTGTGTACACATCAGGGCTGGGCGATATGGTAATACTCTTAAGAATATTTTTCATAATATTACAACTTGTATGCAAAATTACATTAAATAATCTAATATTCATCCCACTGATCCAAATAGTAATGTTTGGAATTTTGTCAAATAAGACTTTATTTTTCAAATAATATTCCTTAAAATGCTTGATGGCTAATTTTGACAGTTTTTACATAAAAAATTTAAGGTTATCATCAGTTTCATAGCAGAAATGTTTGCTGGGATGCCCCCAAATCATGATTCTACTGAAAGATGATTAACAATTATATTGAATTATCGCCCAACCCTTGTACACATGAACATGATCAGTGTTAGGGACAGTAATTAGGATGTCGGCTTTCACAGACATGCTGCTCCTGGCAGGTTGGCAAGATGCGTACCACAGTGCACTGTCGGGTGTCGGGTGTGTGTATGTGTGTGTGCGTAGGAGCATGTGCAATGAATGAATGCAATGAATTTTTCGGAAAAGACCCAAAGAAAAAAACAGTATGAACCAGAGATAAGAATGAGACAGCAAAATAGAAAGACGGCAGAGCTGAGGTGAAAGCGACTTCCCCCCACTGCTCCCGCAATGTTTCACTTACACTGTAAGGAACAAAGATTGTAGAAATGGCTGTTACAGCGGGGCTGTTGTGGTTTGAGCAGACAGGATGTCCTTGTGGCACCAGTTCTGTTTGACTGCAGTAAAAATTGCCAGACCACACCAGCCAGTTCGCTGCACAGGGAAAGTCATTAAGCTCGTTCCCATGAGGGTGTCATCACTTATCATGCCAGCTCCTGATATCCTTCTGACCCCCTTAAGTCATTACCAGTCCTGGAAACGTACCGCCCAACACTTCACCTCACCTCGCTGATAGAGCCAGAGAGAGGAGGATTTTGATATCTCTAGCTAGCCAGCCATGCATGATGATGATAATTTGATGAACGGACGTATTCCTAGTTAGCTATTTGATGAGGAGGGTAATTACAATAATGATTTAAACAGAGAAGACTCTATTTGTTGTCGTTAGTTAACATGACGAAGGGAGACAGTATGAGCTGTTAGATGTTGTATTTATAACTGCGCTAATTCCAGTGATTGCTTGCATATTAGCTGCGTGTGCTTGTGTACTGTAAGTGGGTGGCAGATCCAGCCTCCTTGGCCTGTCTGTCTCTGCAGTCATTAAGCTGAGAGGGAGAGCGAGGTGAAGACAGAATGAAGGACAGAGGAAGCAGGTTGTTCACAGAGGGATCAGAGGCTGCACCAAAGGTGTAGTGTTCACGCAAACACACACACTCTCACACACACACACAGAAGGCTGGAGATGTGGACTAAACAAAATATAGTGGTCACTCCTCGTTGTTGTCAGCAAGTCGTCTTTACAGTGTCGCTGTTGTCGGTACGTGCCTCACACTGATAGATGCAAACGCGCTCACACTCTTGGATATTAATCATTCACAACTGTTAGTTTTCATTAACATATGCGCATCCTTCATTTGTCCAACTGATATCCATATACTTTCCAATCTAAAAACTACCATTTATTTTGTTTTCTCTGTTGTTTCGAGGGCTGAGCAATATAGATGGGAAAAAAAATCACATTATTTTTGACTGAATACCTCAATATTGATATTGTGACGCTATTATAGGGATTATTATTGGTGCTTTCACAAAATATTTGCACAATAAGATTTAAATTTAAAAAAATGTTAATGTGGTTATGACTAAGCAGGTAGAGGCAAATAATAGAAAGCTTCAAGTTCAGAAAATTGCATTCCTCTTTTGTAATGCAGCTTTTAAAACCATGAAAAGGATAAAGGAGAAATTCATATTTAATATCAATATATTGCTCAGCCCTATTTTTGTTTCATTTTTCTAAAAATAAACAGAAAACAAGCTGATGGCCTTATTAACCAGGCCCAAGCATGAGATGTAGTCTGAATAAAAATGATTTAGTTCATGTTAAGTTCAACAAACAAACACACACACAAGCTTGCATGATGACTGTGGATTTTATATATATTACTCAAAATAGGAGATCTGGCGAATTTCATGTGAGTGTCTGATCCGTCTCTGCCGCTCTCCTCTCTCCTCTCTGCCTCTCTCTCTCTCTGATAGGGCTGCGGCTAAGGTAGTGCAGCATGGCTAGCATAATTCCACAGCGCTCTCAGCCTTGTCAGAGGGCAGCATCCTATTGACTTATGCTGATTAACTAACGCTCGGATGAACACTGAGGGAGAGACTGGATGTTATTTAGCATCTTTATGCTCTTTACTTTTTTTCTCTTTTTGCTACTCGCTTATTTAAGAGTTCACGAACTTTGCTCTGTGCTCCCTTCACTCCCATCTTCCAAACTTCCAGCTGACATCAATCTTTACGCTTTCCATCTCTCTGTCTTCTCCCTCCTCCTCCTCACTCTATTTCCACCCTGCCTGCAACCCCAAAATAAACCCAAACAGAATTATCAAAGGAGCCAAGGATTAGGCGTTAAATGCTGGATGTGCTGAATAGAGAGCTTTGAAGTCTATAGGGCTTTGAGGCGAAAATGTCACCCGTCGGAATCTAAGTCTAATTTTCACTCCTCAGACACCCCAGCTTTGCCTTCTCTGCTCCTCTGTCCTTCCCTGTAGACCAAGGATACAATCTTCTATAGGTTCAACTCCAGTCAGCCCACCCTATCCCAGTCTGTGTTCCTGCTGTGCTGTCCTTACAGTGTGTGGAATGGTATGTGGACAGGCTGTGTGTGTGCGTGTGTGTGTGTGTAGGTGGGTCACAGGGATCAGGCCGCATCGCGAAGGTGAGCAAGATGAAATAATTGAGTGATGGAACATTTCAGCCCACAGATGAATGAGTGATGAAAGGTAGGCTGCCAGCTGGTGGCTAGGGAGGTTTTGTGTAGTCAGAGAGAAACATTGATTTGTTCTGTGCAAGATCCATGCACTGAGGGAGGGAGGAATTGAGCGGGATATAGAGGGGGAAGGGATGACAGATATGCAAAAGAGGCAAGACAAAATGTTGTGTACACAGACAGGGAGTTGAAAAGGAGGCCTGTTCAGTTTCCAGAAGAAGCTACAGTACGAGTGGATGCAAAATAAAGGAGTGTGACGAGGAGGTGCGGGAGGGGGAGAACAAGAGGTTGGCTCCAGCAACAACGAGCACTTTTCGACTCGGTGCCCTCTGCTAGTCCTCCCAGTAACTTGAAGTGAAATGAGACGGAAAGTATCTTAGGTATGAGAAACAAGGGAGTTTCACTGTAGTGTGCCTTTGCATTGGAATGAGCAGTTGCACAACAAAACTTTGCAAAATCAGGGGAGGGATGGGGAGGTAGAGAAAGAGAGAGAGAAGGGCATGGCAGTGCCTGGTGCAACCATAGTTTCCACCTTGCTTTGATACACAGCACTGAATGAACTGTTCCTCATTTCCATAAACCCAGCTAGCCTGGCTAATAAGCGATTGGTATTCTCTTCCCGGCTCGGCCCTGCTCCTCGATAAGCCCTGCGTGCACACAGCCAGAGCCCTCGCCATGATCTCATTTCCTGTCTCCTCACCGCCACAAACAAACGCCGTCACAAGCGCAATTGTTCTGCTTCTCTGAGCATTGTTGGTGGAGCTGTTGTTGTTTCCCCGCTTGTTCACACACGGGCACAAACCATAACGCGCGCACACATAAACGCATACGACAGTCAGGTCCTGAATGCCTGGGGTGTCTGCAAGAGTTCACTCCATACATCCCAGTTTCTCACACACATACGCACACACGTAAACACACATTCAAGTACACATAGATATGCACACAATATAACCCGCCTGTGGAGTAGCGATAACGGGGGCTAAACAAAGGCCCTTTAATGTCAGTGTAAGCCCTTGTCCTGAAGGGGGCTGTGTGTGTATGTGTGTGTGTCTGTCTGTGTGTCTGTATCTTTGTGCGTGTGAGTACACATGTATGTACATCTCTGTAATTTTGCGCATCTTGGGGAAATTTAAGATAAAAGTGAGATGGAAAGAGAATAGTATGGGGAAGACTGTCCGTCCACCAGAGGTCCTAGTGCCTCTAATCTCCTAATGCTGTAAATGAGCAGAAGGAATAAGAAGGGGGGGGGGCAAAGATACACAGTGAGAGAAAGGGAAGGCTAAGAGTTGCCGAGTTAGCAAAAGAAATAGTTTATGTATGAATTCTGTTCACCAGATGGGTGCTGGCAGGACTGCATGATTAAATAGAGCTGGTCTACATATATATGTGTGTGTGTGTGTGTGTGTGTGTTTGCTCTTATGCTCGAAATGTTTTTTTGTTTTTTGTTTTTTTGTTGCTGGTTTTTTTTGTTTTTTGTTTTTTAAACACAGAATAGCTGAAGGCTTTCTGGTGGTGGAAAGAACAGCCAGCAGTGGAGAGTGTAATTATTGATCATAATCACCACATTTTTACACACATGCCCTGTCTAATTGTATTGATTAGTGATAATAAAAGGGTGTTGAAGTTGAACTAATTTCCATATATCTAGTGACGACTCCCAGGACACCTTGCGGTGCAAAATCACCTCCAGCCAAGCAGCCACGGTGGTCCCCAGACCTGACTTGTTGAGGGCCACAGTCAGGAGAGACAGGGGAGTTGGTGTAGCAGCAGGAGTATAAAAGATGAAAGCTGGCTTTTTTAGTAGGTGCGGAGGAGGTGAGATAGTTTAGCAAGGGGAGGTAAAGAGAGCGGGTGGTGTATTTGGCAGGGAGGGCACTGTATCCATCCTACTCCTCTGGCTCTACTGAGTGGAGTTGCTGGCAGGCTCAGTGGCCTGCACCCTCCTGATAACTCAACCGCCTGGCTCTCCATTGTCTCCACATTCCAGTGGCTTAAAATGGAGGTCGCCCTGTTTAACGCCACATCAGCGTCCACGAGAAGAATGCCTGTCCCTCGCTACAGAGCAGAAAGCCAGCCTACATTCAAAAATCAAGCTCAGCCTGGATGTGATTTAGATTACACTTTTATTAGGTCTTTAGAACAGAGTTGTATTTAGAAATGAGACAATTTAATAGGATGAAGCAGTGTTTTTTTATTGTCTCTAGCCTTTAGTCCCATGTGATGCAGAGAGGCTTGAAGTAGAAACCCAGACATTTGATGTGGCTTTGTCTTGGAATTTTCCTGGAGCGGGAAGAGGGCGTGCATGCATGTGTGTGTGTGTGTGAGAGCGAGAGAGAGAGAAAACTTGCGGTGACAGCTTGGCCAGACATGATGCTTGCTCTGTGCCATGCCCCTACCCTTTGTGTATGTTTGTGTACATGCCCCTTTCAACATTAGAGACATGTTTGACACCCACGCACCAGCCTGCACCCACCAGCATTATGCCATGGGGAGGGGGGTACGTCACAAAGCATGAGGTATAGCCACATACTATATGAACACACACGTGTTACCCCCCGTGCTAACCCCTTGTCCCTGAGCAGCCGTCTTCCAGACATCCAAAGTTAAAATACAAGAACCCCCCCCTCCTCCCCCCCCGTG
>OMLF01031224.1:4727-19571 GCA_900302615.1 Holocentrus rufus
GCTTGTGTGATTGTGTGTGTGTGTGTGTGTGTGAGTGTGTGAGTGTGAATTCCCATATTTTTAACCAAACCACATATTTTTAGATTATCGCTGAATTCAGTCTACAGATGTGTTCTCGTTTTGCCCTCCATGATGTTAAGTGGTTTCAACTATTACATATTTGGATGTTTGTTGTCAACAGGCTGTAAAATATAATAAGACAAAATAAGAATGAAGAACTGTGATGGGAACTGGCATAAGCTGATAGCAGCCCTGTCTAGTGTTCATCTATAATGACAAAAGGTCCTTATGTTCTTGTTGAAAAAATGAAACAAGGATGTCTGATGAAAAAAACACATACTGACAATCATATGGATAATATGGAGGATAATATGGAGTTTCGTTTGACCATTTTTTTCCCCCTCTTCATTCATGTCTTTTAAATAGCCCCACATAAGTGTAACAATATGCTCTGATTGCTAAATAACTGGGTGAATATCTATAGAGCCCAGAGTGAAGCAACTAATTCTAACTGCTACCTACTCAGAACTACAACTCTGCTCAACCAAACTTAGGCACACGAACACCATAGTCATAGCCTGTAATTTCTCTTTATGCCATTCTGATATTAGTATTTTTTCTAAATCATTCTCAGAAGGGATTTCTACAAATGAACTCCTCTAAAATGGCAACTCTGTCCTACTAATTTCCATTGTTAGCCTTCCTAATTTAATTAATCTTTTTTTTTTTTTTTTTGATCGGATGTATGCCAACTTCTACAGGGTGAAAATCAATTTTGAGATCAGTGCATGTTCTTATAGCTTTGAGCAAATCCTTTGTTACATTTTGATTGTGGCTCGGTAGGTTGCACTGACTTCTGACCAAGAGGAGCCCTTAATAAAATGTTGATTGATT
This sequence comes from Holocentrus rufus, assembly GCA_900302615.1. Lineage (NCBI taxonomy): Eukaryota > Metazoa > Chordata > Actinopteri > Holocentriformes > Holocentridae > Holocentrus > Holocentrus rufus. Next base: position 5,622 of record OMLF01031224.1, read on the forward strand.
TGGATTTGTACAAAAATATGCAATTATATACTTCTGTCACTTCTGCCTTCACTGTGCAGCAGAGATGGGTAGTGCCTTCTGCAGCAGATAATATCCGGCCTCTAATAATTATAAATCATGAGAAAACAGAAGTCTTTTGATGTCACTTTATGCCAGAAAAACACTGGATATACAGAAGCTGCAGTAATGTAGCCTAGTAAAATATATTTGGAGTGTGAAGTGATGGGCGCCTTCCCTGCAATTTTATGATTTAGTTTGCTTTAATAACGGGGTGCCATCCGTGCTCGAATTGCCTAGTGGGAAATAAGCATATGCGCACCTCTACAGTTTCATAGACATACTTGATGCTTGATCGTGCACTGCTGTTGCCAGTGATGGGGTATAGTGAGCAGCGGTACTGTTGATGTTTCACCTAAAATTTTAGAGCTCTCCAACTTTTTAGGGTTGGTAATGACATTTCTGGCACACCGTCATTTTATTTGGAGCCGATTTTAAGCATAGCATGCAGCATAGCAAAAAAAGACGATGCTCTCCATTTCTTTTCTGTTTTTTTTTGTCTGACATTTATAAGGTGCCTCTCTAAATCTGTCTGTATGTCTGAGCGATTACAGAAGATTAGATGTTGAATGAATGTGAAGTGTGCAGAATACGCTCATAGGTAGACTCACAAGGATGCACATGTGTCTTTGTGAGTGTGCAGGATAGAGTTTTCTCTCATCATCACACAACATTACTAATGGGTCTCAGGCAAACGATTACCATGGCAACGTGGGCCGCCGCGCGGCTTCCACGGGCGCGTGCAGTCACACACAAACACACACCGAAGCGGAGATGTGCATAGGCACAATCCATTAGGCAGTAGGGCAGAGGACAAGACAGCACATTTATTTACTGAGTTTATTTTACCTGTTTTCTTGATTTATTATTTATGGATCTATCAATCTGTATGACACTGCTGCAGCAACATCGGGTTTGGCTGGCTGCTTTGCTTCATATTTCCCTGTCTGCCAGTCTCGATCTATCTGTCTGCCTCTCTGGCCTCTCCTTTGTCCATTCAAAAAGAAAAAAAAAAAAAAATTCAGCCATGCAAGCTCCCTCTCCCTCTCCCTTTTCCTCTCACTTTTATTCTCTTTCTCATCTCTTTCTCTCTCACATCTTTGTCATCAGACTCGTTCCTCTGATTCTTTGATCTTATATCCCATCTGTAAAACATTTCAAATTATGATAATGATGACTTGCAAATTTATCTCAGATTAACTTGATGGGTTCAGCTTGCACCCGGTCGCCTATGGGGTGCACTTTTACTGCAGGATTATTAATATATTCTTGAAAGGCTACTTTACAGTGCCCCTCTGTCAAACCCAGTAAAGGGCAGGGCACTTTGTCCACTGCCCTCCTCCATCTCCTCTTCCCTCACACCGTCCTTTTTCCTCCCAGTTCCTCCTCCTTCCCGGGCTTCCCTGATCCCGCCAGTTGACAGACTTAACTAACTTTACACCAGGACAAACAGGAAAACATCAATGGGGCAGTGAAAGTCTCTCATGTCCTCCGACACATCTAAAAGCACTTAGGCTGTGTCTGCTGAAGGACCAGCATCTGATAATGCCAGATTTATTATAGGGGCCGTTCACAGTGAAAGCCCTGTGGGTATACGCTAGCCAGCTATAGCTACTCTGCCTGGGTTTATTTCAGGTTGTGGCAAAGAACGGAGAATAAAAGCCATCTCTTGCTCTCTCTCTCTCTCTCTCTCTCTCTCTCTCTTTCTCTCTTTCTCTCCCCCATCACTGCTATCTGCAGCCCAGCCCCCCCGTATTGAAGATGCTTGATAGTGGTGTGGCTATAGCTTACAGAAATAGGACATACAGTAATAAAGGAGGAAAAAGATGACAGGTTATCTAAGGATCGCTATGGAGCCCTACTAAAAGAAAATAAGCAATTACATTAAATATCAAGCAAATGCCAGACCAGCTCAGCCCAACCTATCAAAACACAGCTCATAGTTTGAGCTGCAAATCCAGGTATTTTTTTATTTTTTTTTGGCTGCAAATAGGCATTTCCTCTTCCAATAAACAAGAGCAATGAAATATTGCGTGGGTTATGTGCAGATAGAGCTATGCGGTAAAGTGTGTTTGATAGCTCAATGTTTCTTCTGTTGGTCTGTCACAGTGATATCTAGCTATGTCAGATACGTCTGTATAGGTGTGCTGGATGCTAGCAGACCAGCATGGAGTCGGTTTGAAATGCAGGAATAAGATAGCTGCTACAAAGCCAGTGACAAACAACGTCAGGAACCAAGGGGACTACTGCAGCACAGCCCACCTCGCAACATGTTTTTTTTTTGTTTTTTTTTGCTTTATTTTTTTTCTCTATTTTTTTTATTTTATTTTTTCAGAGTGGCAGCACACAGAGCTCGTAAGACAAATCCTTTCTAATAGGAAGCCTCTAGGGCTGCAGAGGAGCACGGTCGATACAGAGGGACAAAGAGGGCTTTGAAGATGGCCTATCTCTGCCTCCCTCCAAATGAAAAGGCAAGAGAGGGGCCCACGGGGACTGAGTCGGGCTAAGTTTCTATTAGCACTATCTACATAACACCTAAGATGTCCCTGTGTTTGATGTGACAGCCTCCAGATTAACTCACATTAGGGAAAACAACAAAGCCCAGGGTGCTGCATCCTCTCCTATTGCTTCGAAGACAGTGAGAGATGGGATATTTATCTGACTGGCACAGAAACAGGGGCATTGAAAAACACCAACTCAAACATGAAAATAGAAATACATTTGTTGTTTGTTGATTTGCTCATTTGGAAATGTTGTCAAGCCATTTTAGTAGCCAGAGACTTAATCTCCCTTGCATCCCCCAAACATTTTTACATGTTATAAATGGTTACTTTTTGAGGAATGAGGAACAAGATCTTCTATGGTTGATGCGCTCATTCACTAAGTGAATAATGTTCACAAAAATCATCACTGGAGGCATAAACTGTTCCTGAGGTTTAAACCATCACAGACATTGAAATATTCCGTCTTTGTTCATTTTTAACAATGCATTTTTCCACAGTAATATCCCTTGTTCCAGCTGAGGCATTATTCACCAGTCACTATTTGGAGCTATCACACTGTTGTGAAACACATTACGTTCTACCTGTGTGTTTGACACTCCATGTGTCAGTCTTTGCTTTGAATAATGGTTTTCTTCTGACGGGGAGCTGGATGGAACCTCTTAGTGTCACCATGTGAACTGCAAACACGATGAACAAAATGGACGTCCTCTCGCTTTTCATACTGCAGGTGTTTGTTGTTCTCCGCTGAGAGCCTAAATGATGGGTGGATATGCATAAAGGAATTTGTGTTTGTGTGAATGTGCCTGTGCATCCATGAGTGCATGTGTATGTGTTTGTGTGTGCATGTACACATGTAAGCATGTGTGTGTGCAGAGCTGTCACAGGAGCAAAGTTAACACTGTGTGGCAGATGTCTCTGGGGCCTTGTGTGTTGTGTGTCTCTGAGCCTAGTGAGTTAAACCTTAAGCCCCTTTGGCCCTGCAATGAGAACCATTAGTCCAGGGTGAATCAAATTAAGATCATTGCCTCAAATGAAAAGGCTTAGCTTGGCTGTAGAACACAGTGTAGGGGTTGTTTAGGGTTCCACTGGGTTGCCGTGGGTTACAGGATGAAGGCAGTTTCTGTCTCCTGTTGAGAAAATGTGGAAATAGCTTCTCCCCTTGAGCCAAAATGGGCTCTAATGCATTGCCTTTTCCTTTTGATGTTGACTGTAAATATGAATGGACTGGGGGCTGGGTTGTGTTTGTATAGAAATCTTTTTTTGGAAGATGTTTGTGAATGTTCGTGGAAAGGAACATTGACAGCAAGAGAACACCGAGTACCCACAGTTACCGTGCACTTAAATGTCTTTGTGCTCTGCCTTAATAAGGCTATTAGAAAATTAATGGAACGCATTCAACACTTCATATTCTTCATTGTTCATCGCAACATATTCCGAGATAAATTTAACATACCAAAGTAGGCTGTGTTGTGGGAATGTGAGTACTGTTGGAAGTAAAGAGAAATCATGATAGGAGATACGACTGTCTTAATGTTGCAGGGCTGTGTTGAAGGAAGGCATTGCATCTTGAGCTTTCACCAGCCCACGCGCTCCCACGTCAAGCCCATATATTTAGCAGGGGGAAAAGCTTTTTTCTTCTTCATGCGCTGTGGTGCAAGAGGTGCACGGGGGTTCTGAAATGTTTGTCTTTGTTCTCCTGGCGGAGTTTTCACTGCGTAGGCGTTCACAGTTTCTAGGAGCACCTCGGGAATGCATTTCAACAGATGGAGGTTTTAACTGGAGTGTTGGCTTCCAAAATCAGGGCTATATGCTTTTGTAGCCTGCTATTTTAATTTGTTTGTTTGCTTGTTTATTTGTTTGCGTATGTGTTGTTTTCCAGCAGGATTATCATAGAGTGTGTTGACAACAGATGAGTTGCAATCCTGCTGTCACCATTGCAACAGAGGTGTTGCTGTTGAATTGTTATCCTGTAGGTCTGAACTGCTAATTAAACATCTCTGACATATTTTTGATATTCATAATCAATGCTGCTTTCATATCACAATCAATTAGTGTTGTTTAGTATCTGTAGTGAATTTAAAAAATAACAGTATGCCTTATTGTAACATTGCATTACTATTACTCACAGCTCATGGCACAAAGGACTGAGCCCAGCTGTCCGTGTTGCTGTCCATGGTGCTGAAACAGCCAGTAGCATAGTCACCATTTCTTCATGATGTAAACATGTCTGTTTCTCTTTAGTATGAATTGCAAATGTGTCCAGTTCTCAATGATATACTTGCATTAAAAAAAAAAAAATCTTTTCCCTCTGCCCTTTGGGGGTGAAGAGGGAGAGTGGTCCAAAATTCAATAGATGTGACCTGAATGAAATGTGTTCGATGCAAGCTATAGACTGTTTTCTGTGAAAAATGCACATTAAAGAAAATATTTTTTGCAAGGCAAAACAATTCTTACCACCTCGGGGCAAAACTCCAGTGTGTTATGACACCCATCCAGTAGACTGCCTTCCGTCTTTGTGTCTAAAACACATTTCTTATTCGATTTGACAACCTCAGAAAAGAGTAATTGCTTTTCTGACCTGTAATTTTAGCTCAGCCTTTGTATAAACCAAAATGCATGCCTTTGATTTATGTCTTTTGTCATGCTGCAGAACTGCTTTGAATTACCTGAACCCATGTGGGCCTGGCTGTAATGGTACTATTCAGCTCTCCTTGGCTGAGCTGTTGACAGATTCAACATTTTTGATCCGCATTGTGTTTTTTGTTTTGTTGTGTTTTGTTAGGCTAATTAATGAGTGCTATGATGATGATGCATTATCCCACCCTTTCCACTAAATCACATGCAGGGTAAAATGCTGTTCTCTATTTCCATCTGTGTGCTGTTTATGTATAGGACAGAAATACTTCAAGGACTTGTTTGTCAGAAAAAAAAACACGCCTGTGTTCTATCCGTCTTCTTTTTTTCCCCCTCTGCTCTCTCTCTCCTCTCTCTCTCTCTCTCTCTCTCTGGCTTTTTGTCTCTCTCACTCTCCCTGTCTTGGTCTCTCCCCACCTCTCTCCTCCATATTTCCATCTCAGTCTCTCCTGTCCCCATCAAAGCCATTTTTCTCTTCGTTCAGCGGTGGCGGCACTCCTCTCGGGATTGTGGGTGCTGGAGCGCCGCAGGCTTCCCTGGAGCCAGAACGTAGCCTACAAACACTCTGTGTTAGACCAGACAGGACTCCTTTATATTAGTCCTGCTTAAATATAGTACATTCACCCAATATCTAGATTTTGTATCAATGGAGGGGGGGAGGAACGGGACCTGTTTTCCAATATAGGCCAAGACAGAAATCTGCAGTATGCCAATTTGTGCAAATGATTTTTTTTTCCCTTTTCCTTTTTCCCCCCACTGCATTTTTAAAGAATTCAGATTTATCTAACTGACAAGCACCTCTTGGTTCAGCACCTTATTTAATTTCAAATATTTCTGCACAAAGAGGGGACTGCACAAAATATGTAGCCCAGACAGTTTAGAAATCAAACAAATAGGTCACTGTTATGGTAATGTGCTATAAATAGAGCTAATGTAATCATGCTAACATCCAAGCAACAGTGAAGTGTGTGTGTGTGTGTGTGTGTGTGTGTGTGTGTGTGGAATGTGTGTTAGGAATGTTGTGTTTAATTTTAGGCTCTCAGGAGAAGAGAGCAGTGAGTTGATGAGGAGACTGGAAGAGGTGTGAGCCCCAGATCCACTAGCTAATGGTTTAGTGTTTTTAATACCCTGCTTGGGAGGTATCTCCCGCTGTAATATATCTCCTCAGCAGCAGATAGCCCTTCCTTACATTGCCATGCATTACCAGGGTGTGAGAGCATTATAAACAGCTGAATACAGCCACAGCTTTCCAATAAACCGGTATTATTAAAACGTCTATGTCTAATAAATAAAAAGGGATTCAATCAGCCCCACCTTCCTCTTTAGACCTCATTCGAAGCCGGAAAAAAAGGCAGAGAATCAGCAGGGGTAAAGTAGCTCCTGACAAAAATGAATACGGACAGAAAGGGTAATTTATTAATGCACTTTTCCTAACCTATTCTCTATCAGACTGCCTTTCTCTCTTTACGTAATTTTTAAGAGAGGCTCATTAAAAACTAGATCTGCATAAATAGAGCAGATAGAAAAAAGAGATAAAAATGCATTCACTGGATTATGGATGTGAAATAACCGTTTTGGTTTCCAATTAAGCTTATGCTTTATAATTAGCCAAAAGGGTTCCATGCCTTAATTTCAATCCCCCTTCTTTCTCTTCTCTTTCGCCCCCTCAACCCTTTTTTTCTCAATCCACCACATTGCATGAGAAATTAAATCACTTGCGCCCACTCATTCACGTGGAAAGCCCCATATTCTGGTACATTTTGTTTTAATGCAGAGAGACAGCTCTGTCCTTTATGGTCATGCCCTGTTCCTGACAAATAGACCCCAAGCTCCACATAGTTTCTAATTTCACGAGCCAAAAATGTCTTTACTTTTAGCAAGCAAACATGCTTTAAATGCTTTGTACACCAGCGAATATGTACCCTGATGCATAACGCTGACACTGGTGATAGACTATATGATGATTCAATATGCAGTAACACAAAATCATTGGCTTCGATTGATTTTATTACTTGCTTTATCCATATTCTGCATTGTCAGCACAGCATATACTGCTTTAGTTGACTGTTTTGATACTGTATAAGCATTATGTTAAGCTTCATCATCTCGTAGAGTGTCAGTGTTCATTCACAGCCCTGTAAAACATTGTCACAATCCAACATAGGGTCCTGGTCATGGATGGCACGCAGCAGCTGAGGCTGTGAGCAGCGTCTCACTCGGTCTGCTCCTGCTTTAGAAAGCCATCCCTCTCCTGACCCAGCTGAGACAAACGGCTTACATAGTGGTCATTTTTTACTCTCCTTTGATATACCTGCTCAGTTGCCTTGAGAAGAAAGAGCAGATTGTTTGTTTTGCCGAGGCCTCTTTCATTTCGCAGGGGAGGAAGGGACCATTAATATTGTCTTGCCATACATCTTATACACTGATAATGCAGGCATTGCCTGAAGATGAAAAGAAATAGTGCATTACCGTCACCCTGGCAGATGACACATGAAGCTCTCGCTGGGTGCCTGCTTTGAATAGCCTTGATGCTGGGGGGAGAAGAGGGATAGAGTCAAAGAAAAGGAAACAGAAGGAGAGTAGAGGGAGAGGGGAGATGAGATGATGGAGGAAAGGAGAGAGTAGATTAGATGAGATGAGAAATTAGGAGGCGAAAAAGAGGGAAAGGAAAGGAAGAGAAAGGAAAAAGGAAAACCATAGGAGGCAGGAAAAATCATCATATTTCTCGTAGAGCTGACATAGAGCCAAATGTTTTTTGTGCTGGGTGAGTCCACAGCCCCTCCTAAAAGAAAGATAGTCAAAATATTAATGCAGGAGCACTCATCTCTGTCCCCATTGCAGTTGCATTAGCACTGCAACAAGAAATCTTACAACGTGAGATCCTGGTTTAGAGAGAATGAAAACACATAGCAGCTCACAGCCACAGCTCATGTGCAAACATTTTTGGTACAAAAAAAGTGCACATTTGCCACATTCATCAGTTTGCAAATGAATGCAAATAAGAATATGATAAGAATCGATTCACATATTATTGATTCATATTGTTTTGTATTTGCAATAGCCTTCAGAAGGATGTTCACTATAAAAAAAAGCATTGCAATCTTTTCAATTCATATAGAGATCTGTCCCTTTCTTTCTGTCTGTCTCTCAGCCTGTCTCTTTCTCATAGCTTTCAAAAGAAAGATATCTCTTATCATTTATTATTATAATGCTATTTTTTAATATTACTCACTTGCAGCTGGTTGAGTGACAGCTTTATAGAATTATAGGCTGCTTGCACCATCCTGTTGATTACACCAGCGTCTCCTCTCTTCTCTCTTGCCACATTCATTCTTTATTCATCTGTAATGTTATAATGCAGAATTGATATCAGTTAATAATACATTGACTCAGAATAGGTTAGATGGATTCACATTTAATTAAGAGAGTTTTCAGTGTTTAATATCCAAGTGCTTTAACTTGTACCTGAACAACCAAAATAAATGAACAAAAAAAAAAGAAAGACAATTCTTAGTATTATTTTCACTTCACTTGAAGGCCTGTATGTTTTTTCTGTAGATATTTAAAAACCCATTTCTTCCTGTTCAACAACAGACACACAGTCACACACTTTTGCTTTGTCTCTATGAATAACAGAAAAAAAGAAAATGCTTGCAAAGGCTTGCCACATTCAAACTGTCTGTGATATTGAGCCAAATAGCGTTTTTATTGTTCAATTTTTAATGATGTTATGCGCAAAACATAAAAAGTAGCTTCGACTGGAAAAACGCAATAGTGTAATGACTAGGTTGCCGTGTAACAATTCTGTTTGATATGTACTATACTGTATGAACACTAATCAAAGAGGCATGCATGTTGAAGTGTGTTGTACCTCCATCTCGCTGAATAGAAGCTACAAGGATAGATAGATGCATAAATAATAATTTAAACTATTTCATATGGAATAAAACTAGAAAGCCACACTACATGGGCATCCTAGCAAAAGGATTGGATGTATTTCTGAAGTATGTATTATATGGATTAAAGCAAGACCATTGTGAGACACTCAACATTTCACAGCCTTGAAATCTGTCTGAAGATGTCATCATCTGCCATTTCGTCTGCTTGCTCTCTCTGATTTTCTCTCTGTCTCCATGTCTCACTCTCTGGCCATGTGACCCAACAGCAGACTTGTGGGAGCTGTGGTGATGCTGTCAAGCTAAGAGCCTCCCCAGAGCGTCAGAGGAAACAACAGAGGGAAACATTTGAACAACCCCAAAATGTCGACACAAACCCATGTATTTGTCAGGCTGACCTGGATTTACTCAAAACAGCTCTCAGTCTCTGGCATGAAAATAAAGAGCGTCTTCCACACAACATATCTCCTTTTGAGAGATAGAAAAGCAGATGGGTTTGACGTTGTTAAGAGGAGTTCTGTACTTCAGACGCCGTCGCGCCCGCTCGCATATCAGCTGGAATCGCATATCACCCTCGTCAAAGCTAGATGTGATTAAGAGCAGGAGTAACTCGCTGGAACAAACGAGGCTCCGCTGTTTAAAGCAGACGGGAGGAGGCGCTACTTGAATTTTAATCTGACGGGGAAGCGGGAAGAAACGTCAGGCTCAAAGACCCATTCCTGGCATTGATTAAACCCTTAAAAATTCCTCTCTGTTCAACAGAATTACATATTCAGAAGTTTTTTCCATAAAAAAATGTTCACGCCTTAAAATGGCTTAGATGTAACTCTACCCTTTGCCTTCATTTAGCATGTGGTGATCTATGAATATGCAAATAGTCCCCGCCTTTATTAAAAATCTCCACCAAGTGCATCCCAGCTCCGACTCTACCCACACAAACCTCTGATTATTTTCTATTTTGGGTTCATAGTAATAGAGAGTAATTCATCCATAACTGTTCAAATTTTTTATGTATCGCTCTCTACACCATTAGAAAAGTAACACTAGTAGATAACATGAGCCTTCACTATAACTACATTATCAATCAGCTGCGTGTTGTTAATGTTAGCTAGATAAATCTCGGCCCCGATCGACAGCTTTGAAAACAGTTAATGTTACCTACCTCCCAAAGATAAACACCCAGATGTTCCACAAGGAAGAAACATTTTGAAAACCATTGAAACCCTCAAGAGAAAGGCATCGAGGGAACTTTGTTCACTACGTTGAATTGTGTTAGCTAAATATGCAAATAGTTAAATACTGAGGCTGTGATTGGTTACTAGTCTGTGACACAACAAGCCGGTTCTGTTAGCCAATCTGGCATCACACTGCAGCTGCGCTGATTAGCAAGAACATCAATACATTAACATGTAGACCCGATTAATTAACCAGAGTAACCAGGTTATGTTACCTTATGCCGGTTACTCAAAATCCCAATACACATGCACCCTTCAGTAAATGTGTTTTTCCCTCACCACGACCTCCCCCAGAGGCTCACTGCTGCTGACAGCGGGGCTGCAGCTTCTCACAGCCGGACGTTGAGCGCTCGTCACTGGGAAGAGGTCAGTCGGCCTCCAGTTACGCTAGCCCTGATGAAAACGGGGGTTTCCCTGAGTTGGAAATCCCCATTTTCATTGGCAATAACGGTAACATAACCAACATGTAGAACATGTTTCTCTCTCCAGTGTTTCACAGTATGTTTTTATTGTGTTTATCAGGTCAGTTTCCCTAGTCGCTCTGTTCTTTGTGAAAAGACGTTGAGAAATCAATTGTCTGTTGTGTGGGAATTCTACATAGAAGAAAAAAATGAGCTCTGTACCCTGCTGCACTTTATTTTTATTTGTAAAAGTAGAAAAAATTCATAAGGTTATGTAACCTGTACTTAATTTATTCATTTTATATCTTCCATTTTGAGTTATTTAATCTGTTTAATGTTTTATATGCAGACTATTAAGTTGTTTATTGAAGAACAGGTACATTTAATTATTTATCTATCTATCTATCTATCTATCTATCTATCTATCTATTTATTTATTTATTCATTTAATTATTTTTGGAGGCTGTTAATTATATTACACTAAAGAAAATCGGTATTGGTATCAGGTGCACTCAGTCCACCTCCCATTCTTATTACATACTCACAAAGTTAAAATAACAAAGAGTGCGATATAGAAAAAGCTCACAAACTCCCTCCCCCTCGATCCACTATCACTTCTCCCTTCCCCACCCACCATCTTCCCCCCTCCCTTCCCAGTTCTGCACCCGCAACACTCCCAACCCCCATTCCCCCGTTTGCCTCAGTGGCAAACCAAGGTTTATTTCCCTGGTGGAAATATTGGACTGTCAGAGTCAGATCAATTGCCAGTGTCCGGGGCACTTCATGGTTCCTCTAATTATAATCCTGTGCAGCTGGCGCGGGCCCATGTAGCTGTGGGGCAGCCATTGTAATAGAGGCATCACTGGGCTATAGATGGATAGAGCGAAGCGTCGGCCAAAGCCTTGCAGTCAGCGCTCGTGTCGGTGGAGAGGCTTTACTCCAGCAGTCAGAGCAGGGGCCAGGGTGTCTTATCTGGCTCCTCCATGCGGCTCGCTGTGCGCTGGGGGAGTGCATTACCGATTCTCTACCCCTCTCTCTCTTTCCTTTCTCCCCCAGCACCACTCCTCGCTCCTCAAGTCCTCATGACGAGTCTAGGCACTTTGCCATGTTCGCGTGTAGAGACAGAGATGCCTCCTTCTCAGTGCATTGCTGCACCCCGGATGGCACAGAGTTATGGGTTTGGCTGCTTTGTCTAATATTTAAGGTGTATAAGTGTTTCCAGTTTTGGGGGACACTTTGGATTTCAGGATGAATACCGGCTATTCAATAGCTGAAGTGAATTTTCTTTTAATCCTCATGAGTGCTACGTTGTGGCATTAGTGTGAACTAGTGGAACTGAATAAGTTTGAGTTGTGTGTCTGTGACAAATACTGCCACATATTTTTCTCCGTCCAAACATTGCAGTGCTCTTTCTCTTCCTCCCCAGTGTGAATACTATGTAGAAATGACACTCCGCCCCCTCTCGTCACCGGCATTGTGTGATCCCATCTCAACACGCTGAAAGAGGTGTGAGAGAGGAGAGTATGTGAGAGGGAGGAGGCAAGAAAGACCGAGCGAAAGAAAGGGAAAAAGGAGAGAGTGTGACAAGGAATAGAGCGAGAGTGGGGATGAACGAGGGAATGAAAATGAGTGCAGACAGCGAACGGGTGGGGGCAGATGGTGAGAGAGAGCAAGGCTGAGAGATGGCGGTGCGAAATAGAGGGAGAGAGAGACGGAAAAAAGACAATAGTAATAAAAATAGAGAGACACTAAAATGAGGAAGTGCGTAAATGAAACAGAGGTGGGGAAGCAGGTGGAGCAAGGAAAACAACTGAAGGAGCGAGGCATGAGAGGGAGAACGAACAAGGGAAGGAAAGAGGGAGATCAGGAGCAAACCAGCATTTGTGGAATACATACCTCAAGTTAACTGAGTTATATAAGCAGATGCTGCTGCCGGGGAGCTTTGGGCCTCTGCTGAGAGAGGAGAGACAGTCAGACACACAGAATAGACCTAGACACACTGAGGCAGAATGAAATGGAGAAACAGAGTTAGGAGGGGAGGGCGGTCTGAAGAATCCGACTGGAGAGGGGCCTGTGTATTAGCAAAAGAGCCGAGGAAGAAGGAGAGAACAAGAGTGAGGAGTTCTGTGAAAGAGGGGAATACATTTGAGATGAAAGGAGCGGAGAAAAAAGGGAGCGAAAAGGACGGGTTTTTGATATTGAAGGATAATGGTGTAACTGCATAGACAAAGAGGGCTGTGTACGGCTGGTCTGCAGAAGTAAAGAGAGTATTAGGATGTGTATATGCAACAGAGAAAGCCAGTAGCAAGTGAGCAACTGAGGGATTAAATGGCTTAGAAGAAGTGGGAATGTGTGTCTCTGCAAGGGCATGCTCTTGTGCGTGTGTGTGTGTGTGTGTATGAGTGTGTGATGTAATGAGCATGAAAGTGTGTGAAGGCATGTAAGCACAACATGTTTCAAATCACCGAGGACATGCTAAGCTGAACTCCACATACTGTGTGTGACTCCACATACTACTGATGCAGATGTCCTGGAATACTCCAATGTATTGTAAACTCCTGTCCATGCCTGTGTATGTGTACATTATATGTATAGTATATGTGCATGCATGCGTGAGACTGTACATATAGTGGTGCAAAAAATCTATACAGTTTAGTATCACGACATTGCTTTTCAAAATAATGCATCAATTCTCCGGCCCCTTCTATTGATGTGTTTTGTTTATGTACTTTATTTTCATATAATGTGTTTTAATCAGTTTGGAATGGGAATTTTTTATTTAATTGTTTAGTCAGTTTATTTATCTTATATTTTAATTTAGTTTTGTCTACCCAGGTGTTATGCATTATAATGTATATTAAGCTTTATGTATACATTTTCAGTTAATTTGGTAGATTATTGCAATGTATCGGAATATAAATTGTATTGTGGCCCATGTATCATGACATATATTATATCATGACATATATTATATCATGACGTCCTTGCCAATACCTAGCCGTGTGTGTGTGTGTGTGTGTTGCGAGGCCTGAAACATGATTTTGCACTGCTCCTGGTTGGGGTGGGGGAGGAGGGAGGGTATTTAAGCTGCATGGTCTGGCAAACCAAATAGACCATGAAAGGGAAAAATAACAAAATCTGAACACCCCCCAATCCCCAGCGGATCACAGACTGCAGCTCTAGCCCTCTCTTCCCTCCATTCCTTTGTGTTTCAAACCACTGG
>OMLF01031234.1:11800-32008 GCA_900302615.1 Holocentrus rufus
TTTTCTAAAATTTAATTTATTTTGTAGATGAGTCTAGAGGTGTTTCAAAGGGAAAATCGGCCCAAAATCTTTTAAAGATTTATATTTGTAGTCATTTTGTCATATAATCAGGACATATTATTATTATTGTGTATAAGCATTTAACAGTTTCCATAGAGATTGGGTTGCAGACGTTGAAAAGAATCACATGCAGTACAAGAGTTGAATTTATGTCGAACCTGTTCCGTCCCTAGCACCACATCAACTTTTCAAATGAACTTTGAAATCGAATGCATTGCAATATAATGTGTTCTTGGCACCCCAAACACAAAAACAAAACATATTGGAAACCACACAAATCCCTTCAGCTCTGGTAAATGTTCTTGTCAATGAAATCATCTTTGCAATGTAAAAGAACCATTTACTATTTGAGTGGATTGTTCCTTCAAAAAATGGCCCCGGAGAGTAAAAACAATTGTGAATTTGTCCAATCAGTCTTCAGCAGTATACTCTTCTTTATCAGAATCTCTTGACTATACTACATTTGTTTCTTAGGTCTGTAAACTTGCGGTTTCATAACAGTTACACTCCTGTACAGTCATTGCTTTACTGCTTAATATACTCTGTGTCAAGCCTTCTATCAGTGTGTCTCTTATTAAGAGAGGAGCCCTTAATTCTCCCGGATATTTCCTAATAGGCCGTGGTGTACATATTTGTTTGTGGCTATTAAAGGGGTTTACTTTGAACAAAATTTGAATGCAAAGCAGTGCCACTATTGCTCTTGTTTGATCTAGTAAGCTGCATGTCTTAATAGCCTGAAACCATTCAGAAATTCGCATTTTGCCTTTGTCAGTCAGAGTTCAGTTCCAGAAGGGACCCGACCAAGAAAATGAATGTTTAGACTGTGCAAAGACTAAAAACCATCCATATCAGTCTTATTTTTGTGTCGAATGACTTTTTTCCCGTGAATGTGTTGAATGAAACTTGGCTTTGGATGTGTTCTACTTAAAACCTCTGTTAAATATTGTAGCTACTGCAATTAAACACATGACAATAAAACAATATGTGACAATATGTTGGTTATGCCTAAAAATTATTCTGATTTTTATATAATGTGTGTTTCTTGATAATGCAAGGTAGGACTCTGAATCATATCAGCCAACACCTTAGGGACCAAATGGAAAGACATCTTTCCTTTCTCAGTATAAAGGGGTGAGTTTTCTGGCACATTACTACCATAGAAAAAGAGCTTTTGTTTAACTGAATTAATTTCCCCCCTTAATTTCCCCATTGGCTGATTTAGATTTAATGTTGCAATATGTATGTGCAAAATGAAGGAAATCTGGTGATAATTGTACAATCTATATTTATTTACTTATTTAAATTTAATTACTATATCAGTCTTCAAATTTTTAATTTGGTGTAACAGCATGGCCGGTGGACTGGTAAATTCTGCATCTCACTATATTCCCCTATCTCTTAATTCAGCCTAGTGTTCTTTCCCATGAAGCAGATTTAAGTCGGTCAGTATTCAGTGTATATTTGCAGTACTTTATGTTCACAAATTATGATATTAATTCCTATTAAGGCAGAAAGTACACTGAGTTGTTTTTTGAATGAATGGATTGCCATAATTTGTTATTCTTGTATGATGGTCATTTGTGCAAACGGGGGTGATGTGCAATAACTACCAGATTAACTGTTTTATTGTATAGGTCAGAATTAATTGTGTCCAAAAATCACTTAAAATACACACTAATGCAGATTACTCTATAAAGTAGTATATTCCAAGTAGCCGACAGTAACTAGCGTAGCTGTAACTTTGCAAAGCAAATTAATGTGCTTGTCTCTTAATTTAGTGTGGTACAAAAGGTAGAAACACTGAAAAATGATTCGAGACGAACATATATTTTCAATGACACCACCCCAGACTGCCTAAGCAGCAAAGAGCGCCATGAAATCATGAGAGTCACACCACACATCGCGAGAATTGTTTCATCGCGATGGTTTCAATTAAGACTGTGAAAATCTCGCGATAGTATTGGTGTGTGTGTGGGCCTCGCGAAGAAGGTGTGCTTCATGGCGGTTACGGAGACTGCGGTAAATGCCTTGTTAAAGAAAGATATTACATTTTAGCTACAATATTTAGCTTCGTAAATATTACGCGATCTCTTATATCATTCAGTTGTACTACAGATCCAGTAAAATAGCAGTGTATTTAACTTGGGGAAATGTAGTTGTCTTCACGCGCCATATTGATATACGTCTAGCTAGCACGAGGCTAGCAACAAAGATAGCGTTAACGTTAGCCAAATGGCAAGCAGCAGCTAGTTACTAGGCCTAACCGCCTAACGCTGATTTCCACAACTATGCAGTTACCGTTATTGTATTGTAATAGATACATAGCTAATGTACGTTAAAACAGTCATTCCAGTAAAGCTAACGATAGCGTGTTGACGCTACTTTACCTAGCTAACGTTAGCTATTTCTACAATTTGTTTCTTTGGAAACATGATTAGCAGTCGTCTGCAGCAAGCTAACGTTAGCTAACTTCATTCAATCGAGAGACTGGGTTGCTACTTATAGTTTATTATGTAACATTATGCTAGCTGGCTGTTTTGTTATTGCTAGTCTGAAGGCATTTTCTTTCCCATAGAATTTGTTGAATTGTTAAAGCTTCCCCACCAGTCTCCTTCCCCTTGGGGGCTTTCCTGCCTCAGTCTGGTGGACCCAGCCATTAGCGGGTTGCGTAGGTAAGGAGCTTGTCCGGTCCCGCCGGGTTTAAATCCGGGTGTATGAATGCTAGTATCCATCTAATGTTGTTCTTTGCTGTGTGAGGTGACATGACCTTTGTTACAAAACAGTAATTCTCAGCAGGGGAAATGAACTGGATTTATCTACCGCTTGATGTTACTACCTCTGGTCTTGCTGTGCAACAGTTGAAGTGATTTTTTTTTTTAATTTACTGCGTCTGATCTACAGGGAGGTGAAGCACTGACGATGGAGAATGGACAAGGCACAGGCTCGAAGCTTGGCCTGCCTCCTCTCACCCCGGAGCAGCAGGAGGCACTGCAGAGGGTAGGAAGCAATCATATATCTAACACATCATAGTCTTATATTTTTTTTATCGACAGGTCAATCTTTACATATACAGCATATTTATTACACAGAGTATGGCACTGTGTTTCATATTGGAATACCAAAAACAGAACACATGACTAATCAATAGAGAGAGGATCACACTCTGATGTCCACAAAGAGCTAATAGATGCCAGTCCTGGTTATCAGTTACCATAAAAAGAAACATTTTTGATCTATTTTTGAATTAGTTCAGTGTTGGAGCATGTCTCAGGTCCTTTCATCTGCCTGAAGCAGAAAGCAGCTTCTCTGGCTTTTAATAAAAAGCACAGTAGATAAAAGGTCTGGTGCTGCATTCTTGCTGGTTCATATCTAACAGCCATATCTTTTGATTTGAATATACTGTAGATTGAAGCCAATTAGCGCCTCATATACCAGTAGTACGCTCTTGAAAACAGTTCTTATATCAATATCAAGACTCAGTTCTTAAATTAATATTCTGTTTTATAGCTAACAATTTACAGTTAGAATATTGTAATCGTCTGCTATTGAAATGCATATGAAAAGTATTCCACATTTGTCTGATTTTCCAGGCAAAGAAGTATGCCATGGAACAGAGCATTAAGAGTGTGTTGGTGAAGCAGACCATTGCGCATCAGCAGCAACAGCTTACAAACCTGCAGGTGAGATGTGTAAAATGTTTCTGATACAGATTCTGAAACCAAAACCTCTGAATACCCTTGTCACCTGTGAGCCTTGACATTAGGGAGAATAACGTATCCTTTTATATCTTGGTAGTTAAGACATCTCTTGCCTAAGAATTCTGTTTGTTCAGTCACTTTAGGAAGTTTTACCCCTCCAAGCTGGGAAAAAGACCATGTGTAGACCATGTGCCCTTGCTTTTGCCTCTGCTCTTTTTCAGATGGAGAAGATCATCACAAAGGCATTGATAAACATGTTAAATGCTTTGCACTTCTTAAAAAGAGCTCTTTTCATATGTTTATTGAAATGCTATGTGGTGATTTGTAATGGGTTGCTGTACATAGTGGGGGGCAACTCCCCAAGCTGTATGTTATGTAGAGGGAGTCTTAATATGGTGTTAGCCTAAACGCTCTTGTCTATCTAGCAAAGCAATGACCTTTTGAAAAAACAAAGCTAAGGGATATCTAACCTACTTTTCAGCACTTTTTTCGTCTTTACTGTCTTTCAGATGGCAGCAGTGACAATGGGCTTTGGAGATCCTCTCTCACCTTTACAATCGGTCAATAGATTATTAAATTTTTTTTTCTGTGCGCATTCCCGATGGAAAAGGACTGTTACCTTTCTTGAATGTTGCTCTGCCAGCAATCTCTGCCTTTTGAACTAACTAAAGAATGCATATTTTACAAGAAAATGTCTTTTTACTGGTAGTGAACCCGTGGCCATTTCTGAAACCATTTTAAGATAAAATAACTTTTAATAGAATTTCTCACAGTATAAGGCATTTTTGTTGTGAGATTTATAATATGATGCTATTTTTGTGAACAACAAAATAGCTGCAGCAGTTTGTCCAATTATGGCTAAGTTTTTATATGTGAAAATAGTCATGTCTACTTGAAAAATGTGCATTTCCTCAAAATTTAAAGTTGAGGAAGCTTTTGGCGTGGGACTAAAGAGGGATAACAGTTCCTTTAATGAACCAAAATGAGAGAACTGCTTGAACAGGGATCTTTTTGGCCATCTCAAAGTCAAGGTTTTTTGTCAGTGAGCAAGTCATCCTTCCATTATGTCATGAATTAGACTATTCATAGTTTTCCTGTTGTAAATAGAATTTAATATAAGCAGACTGAAGTAAAAGCATCAGCTGAAATACAGCAGCTTTCAGAGATTAAACCATCCCTCCCCTTAGAGACTTGAGACGTAAGTGTGAAATACTTTCATCAGGACTTTGTTTGGATTTCGTTTGAACTCCACGGTTACTTTTGTTACCTTACTTGCATCCCCGGACTACAGGTCAGTTACAGAAGCCAAATCTTAGTGAGGGCTGTGCATGTCAATTTCCTTGATGTATTTCCCTCCATACTTCTATTACTTAGTAATAGAAAAGAGGCCATATGATAATTACAAATGGCTATACAAATGGTGATATATAGCAATATTTAGTCATAAATGTAAATTATTTGTCCATTTACTATCATACTCCATTATTACCCAGTTATGTCCAATCTCCCTAACTTGGCATTGGCCTCTATGCCTATTTTGGGGAAACACAGTAGTAAATCCAAATGAATTACCTCACAGATGGACATAGAAATTCAGAAATTACTGTAAAGATCACCATTTATTCATACATATCTTAGATTGATTTTGTGTGTATGTGTGAGTGTGTGTGTGTGTGTCTCTGTTCCTTTCTGCGACTCTCTAATGCTTATTATGTGTCTTTCTCCTTGGTTGGCAGGTGGCGGCTCAGCGGCAGCGGGCTCTAGCCATCATGTGTCGGGTGTATGTGGGCTCCATATACTACGAACTTGGTGAGGACACCATCAGACAGGCCTTTGCCCCCTTTGGACCCATCAAGAGTATTGACATGTCTTGGGATTCTGTGACGATGAAGCACAAGGTCAGTGACATTCACCATTTGATAGAACTTCTTATAAAATCAGCTGTACTAACATTTTAAACTTGATTGACCCGTCAGCAACTGCAAATAACTGCAAAAACGCTGCCGTAGGTTTCATTATCTGTAGGCATCCTACGTCTGTTTCTTCACTGTTGTACATCTATACAGGGCTTTGCCTTCGTGGAGTACGATGTGCCAGAGGCTGCACAGCTGGCACTGGAGCAGATGAACTCAGTCATGCTTGGTGGGCGAAATATCAAGGTGAGTGGATGATTGCATCCTGGAGACACAGGTGTGTTTTTAGGGTCATATCATTACCAGGACAGAAGGGAACTTGCTGATACCTATTGCCGTTTTAACTCCTTGTCTTTCTTTTGGCATGGCTTTTGGGTGGGATGGGGATTTGAAGTCCTTCCTGGCATTTTGGATGCTGAGTCGACTTATTTCACTGTTACCTAAATGACTGTGATTGAAATTACTAATTGGTGTCAAATCAGTGTCTGAAAGTATCTAAACATGCTCTCATTTCTCTTTCTTTGCTTGTGTATGTGTCCATTGGTTTTCAGGTGCGTGTGTTATGTGTATGTGTGAGTGTGTGTGCAGTGTGTCGTGTCTGTCTGTGCTGTGTTTCTGCTTCCATGATGTCACCACCGTTGTTTTAGTGACCAGTTCCAGTAGGATGCCCAGCGGCGCGTGGCGCTGCTCTGTGTCCAAGATGTGCTGATGATGGGCTGCGCCTGGTTGGTGTTGCTTGGCCGCCCCACCTGCAGCACAGATCCAGTCACACTTAGATGCTCGTCTGGTGTAGGGAGCTTAAGCCGAGCCTTTTGGGGCTCAGGTTTAGCAAGAAAGAAGCCGTTGTCAGAGGGTTATGGTAGCGCGGACTTCGGTTGCGGTAGCGGCATTGCCACTAGTTCAGCTTGTCACACTATCCATGGAGTTGATCTCGTGTTTTAGCAATAAGACTAACATTGGTATTATCTAGTTATGGGTAGAATTTGCTTTGTAGTTTCATTGTAATTTGGCTGAGCGATATTTCTTACTACACAAGTTTCTGCATGTGTAATAAAAGAAAATCCAGAACAAATGCACTCAGCAATTACAATGTAGTTACAAGCTGATTATAAATTTCATTTATTACAATCTAGTTACCAAGAATTGCAGCGATCAACTTTATGTTTAGTTTTGCTGCTCAGGCTTAGCTGCATTCCTGCAGGCATCCCTAAGAGGCCCTTTTGATTGACAGTTAGCCTGGATTTGAATTTAGTGTCAGGCAGTTCGAAATGATTATGCATGATAATTTTCAATTTTCTTATCTGATGAAGGTCCAAGGACTGAATCCTATTTTTGTATGAATAGACTATTGTTTGTAAGAAGACTATGAGCAGGAACCTGGTACTTTTCTCATTGACAGACTTCTCCTACGCACCTGTCCACTAGAAGTTAACAAAGGCAAGGTGTGCTGTATCGTCTAAAGTGCTAGTTTCTTGTATTTCGAGAACCTCGATACTCAGTCCAGCTGGTAAACCAACCTCACAGTAGCCTGGCAAAACAGTATTTTGGCTGCTAGGCTGTAATGGAATGTAGGAGTTTTCAGAGAGCTTTTCATGTCTCAGATCTCCCTTACTGGGCCTTAACAGGGTGGTCAAGTGGAGATGCAGCTAAGCGTGACCAGTGGGTGCTTGGCAAGAAACTATTTTTGTTGCGTTTGTGGACGGAGAGTCTCTTCAGCTGATCTAGTGGCGTTTCTGAAAGTTGGAGCTGCAGGCGTTTTGAGGTTTTCCGTAATGCGCTCTCAGTTGGCACTCTGAACCCCCCCATTCAGTAGCCCTGTGCTGGTATGATCTGTGCTGTAGGTGGGGCGGCCAAGTAACATCGGTCAGGCGCAACCCATCATTGACCAACTGGCAGAGGAGGCGCGCGCCTTTAATCGGATCTACGTGGCGTCCGTCCACCCTGACCTGTCTGATGATGACATCAAGAGTGTGTTTGAGGCCTTTGGAAGGATCAAGTCCTGTACATTAGCCAGAGATCCCACCACAGGACGACACAGGAGCTTTGGCTTCATTGGTGAGCTCGGAGGCCCTCAAGCTGGTCGTGTTGGTGTGTGGCCGTTGCCCTGCTACTAACTCCTCCTTTCATTCGCTTGCAGAGTACGAGAAGCCACAGTCGGCCCTGGACGCTGTGTCTTCTATGAACCTCTTTGACCTGGGGGGTCAGTACCTTCGGGTGGGCAAGGCTGTGACCCCACCCATGCCCCTGCTGACCCCCACAACCCCTGGTGGTCTGCCGCCAGCAGCGGCTGTAGCCGCAGCGGCAGCTACCGCTAAGATAACGGCCCAGGCAAGTATGAATCCCTTCCAAAGGGATTTAATGGCCTTCCAGGTAAATATAATTCAGATTTAGCTAGACTTAACTTAATGATACCAACAGCACAGATAAAATTAATGGGCACAGAATATTTCTTACTTGACTGGGAGACGGCCATATGTTTTGTAATTATAACATGGGAACAGTAATTTGCCCACTAGTGTCCATTTTACAGCCCTGAAAATTAACTGAGCTCTCTGGGCACAAATCTTATTTATCCTAGGCCAGTGTAGCTTGTGCCATAAATGGCTGTAAAGAGTTTATAACAAGACAGAATGCATAGAGGATGTCATTTACTTTTTTTATAAACATTGTATAGTCATACCGCAACCCTCCCATTCACTGATTGGGTGTGTAAGTTATGAGCCTTAACCTCTCAACACCGCAATGACTCACTGTTTTTAAGTTCAACTGCTAAAATGATTAACAGGAAGTAGTGTTTTTGTAGCATGCTATTGAAAAGTTTTTTATTTAATATTGTATTTACCCCTTGCTTAGAAAAATAACTGAATTTGTTAGTGAATCTGTACTTAAATGTTGTAGTGAGCTTTATTCCCCTGAAGAGAGGTAAGGTTGAGCTCACCGTGTGCCATTCTGTGTGATCGTTGACTGTGCTGCCTTGTGCTGTGTTCTGTGTGTTTCCCTTGCCTAATGTGTCCGGCCCCCCCTCTCTCAAGGAGGCTGTAGCCGGGGCATCAGTCCTGGGGGCGTTAGCTGCGCCCCAGCTTCTCAGTCAGCAGATGGGGATACCTCAGGCCGTCATGGCTGCTCAGGCACCAGGGGTCATCACAGGTGTGTACAAAGACATGAAGAAGTGTCGTCATTTTCATACAGGGAAAGGTTTAATTAATATCAGTGGTGCTTTTGATGCCATCGAAAATATTTCTTCAAAGTTGCCCAAGCCACCTTCTTTTATATTAATTTGATTTTGTTTCTTTATTGATTATATTATATTTACACCTAATACTATATATGCACTTATATAAGTCTGTTAGCTGTCCTTGTGTGTAGCAGCATTGGTTGATATTAAATCATAAATACATTAATTAATGTTAGTTGGCCTACATTCATTATGTTTATCGATGTTTTCTTTGGGCAAATTAGTAGTGAAAAAATGCCACAAGCATAATCCCATTTAGTCGAGAAACAATAGCTGTATAAGTAGATGTCCTGTCGTCATAGATACTATCACAGTATCAGTGTTATATATTTTCATAACTTCCTCAGTATGCTCTCTAAATGGGTGTAATAATTCCCTGCATAGGCGACCAGATATTCCAGAATTTGAGTTCTTTGATTAAGTTTGTTTGCTAATTTCTCCAAGTGTCAGTGAGCAGGGGCCCGAGTCAACCATATCATCACATCAGGTACATCCATATATACATTATTGCAGGATTTAATTGGCCGACCAACAGATGTTCAGAGTCATCACCAAGAGCTGTATCGTGTTCATAGAACGATAATACTTGCCTGGGTGGGACATTGAAGTATATATCTTTGTATATGTAGATGCACCTCTTTAGAGAATGGCTGGAGTTGATCACTTTGCCAGAAGTCATGTATGACAGTGCCTGTGTCCTTTAGACATTTATAACTCCTGTAACACTGAACACTTCACCAACCTAAAATATAAGTTGGATCTGGTAGAAAAATTATTTAGTTTGTGCACTTTTGTAATTTTATCCATGATTTCTTATTTTGCCAAATGTATCAATACCACGGCATTGATCTGTTTGAAGAAGGAAGTGGTCTGAAAGATTTTTGAATAAAGTAAAAAAAAAAATGTACATCTAGACCCAAGGTACTTTACTAAGCAACATAGTTTGCAAGGCTGCTCAGTTGAATCAGTGCTGTTCAATATTAGTAGGTGATTCTGAGAAATCCGAGCTCTCAGAAACTCCACTTTATTTGCATAGTTGACATCAACGGCTGCTTCTCTTTTTCTGGATCTCTCTAAAAGGTGTGACCCCAGTGCGGCCTCCTATGCCAGTGCTTCCCCAGGTGGGCCTTGTAAACCCTGTGCTAGCATCACCACCAGTCCTGTCCAATCAAGCCCTGGCTGGTGCCCAAAACCAACAAGAGAAGAAAGAAGAGAAGGAAGAGATGCTGCAGGATGGAACGGGACAGGAGATGTTGAGTGACCAAGAACACATGAGCATCTCAGGCAGCAGTGCCAGACACATGGTCATGCAGAAACTGCTTAGAAAATCAGAGGTGAGATATGGCAGATGGGTAAAATATTGGGCTCTTAGCTTCAACCTAAACCCTTTTGAAAGCACTACACCATGCTCGACATTTTAGAAATCATACTCTTTGGCCACCAGAAAAATATTAATTTGATTCAAAGTGAACTTGGCTCTCTGTAGGCGAAGACAAAGCCAACTGCTAGAAATGTTTTCATCATCTTTGATGCTGACCTAACTAAGCTCTGTTCAAGTAGAGTTGTGCTGTCCTGTTTTGTCACCATTTCTAAAATTAAGCTTCTTTTTTTAGTAAGCAGTCTGATTTGCACTTCAGTCAGCCGTTCACACTTAATTTCCTCTTGCAAAAGACTACAGGGAAAGTCTTTATTCTAGCCGAAACAAGTCAGTACAGTGCCTGGAGCTTTTGCAGAATGCAGTTTGTAGGACTGTATCTGCTGCTGTTAGAAGAAATCATATTACTTCAATCCAGGCATCAATTCACTGATCACTGTCAATAGATTTTGCTGCTCAGTTATCTCTGATGAGTCCTTATGAACCTGGGTGTAACCTTAGATTCAGTGCTTAAGATTTTTTTTTCTATTTATGTATGTTTGTTTCCACAATTGTTTGCTTTTTCCCCCTCTCCTCCTTTCTTGTCTAACTTAGTTACTGTACCTTTTATGTCAACACTTTTTATGTCAAAACTTTTTGACAAAACTTTTTGACAAGTGCTGTACAAAAAGTTATTATTTGGACACAAATTAATTTAGACCTTGAACAGACATCTCAACTGAAAAGATTAAAGACAATATGGTGTTTGCTACATCATTTTTTGATTTGGACCACCTGTCCTTTTGCACCCATATTACATTCTGGTCTGGTTCATGGATTTCTTTTTTGTTTTTTATTTGTTACTCATTGGGTAAATTGAAGTCGAGCCAAGCAAGCAGTATAGCCCTATGCCAAGCTTTCATTTGCTCGTTTTATGAACAAAATGAATCAGATTTACTCATTTTTTTCTCTTGCTCCTCCCCAGTCTACGGTTATGGTGCTCCGAAACATGGTGGGACCAGAGGACATCGACGACGACCTGGAAGGCGAGGTGACAGAAGAGTGCGGCAAGTTTGGCGCCGTCAACAGAGTCATCATTTACCAGGAAAAGCAAGGCGAGGAGGAGGATGCAGATATCATCGTCAAGATCTTTGTAGAGTTTTCCTTGGCCTCAGAGATGAACAAAGCTATCCAGGCCCTCAATGACCGCTGGTTTGGAGGGCGCAAAGTCGTTGCAGAAGTCTATGACCAAGACCGCTTCAACAGCAGTGACCTGTCCGCATAAACTGTCTGAAATGGTTCACCAGCACCCATCCCATCCCTGTCGCCCAGACTAATTTCAGCCACAGTCACTGCAGCTAGAGATGCGGGCCTCTTAAACTTGTAATTATATTTTTATTTTTATTTTCTTTTGTTGTTTTTTTTTTATCGATGTTGATATTATTACTGTCAAAGGCCCCATTGGGGAACTGGTTAAACAATATTTCCGCCTCCAATTTTGCTTTGTGATCTGTGAACTCCTTTTTTTTTTGTGTATGTTTTCAATTTTTGTAATCAGATATTGTAAAACATGATTAGTTTTCCCACATTTGCTGATGTTTTTTGTTTTGTTTTTTTTCCTTGAAATTTTCAGGACATGTAAACACTCTTATTTCTACAATTAAAGAATCTTGTTTGTCCACAAAATGTCTGATGCAGATTTCTTATGGACTGTTGCAAATGACATTTGGCTAATGAAGGATCCTGTTAAAGATACTCAGCCATGTATTTCTAAAAAAAATGTTTCAAGCTTCTGATTTTAGATCACAGGAGAGATATTTGATTATTCAGCAAAAACTTATCAATAAAAGCCTTCGCTGACCATAAACAACATTTCATTGGTGATCTTTGAAATTATACTGCTTTGTTTGTGTTAATATGTATCCACTGAATTTATGAACTGCCTCTGTCATCTGATTGGCATCCTGTTGGAAGAACTGTATTTCACATTCTGATGAATTGATTAGTGTTGCACTGGTAATGAAGGACTGAGGTTTGAGAGTGAAGCTGGGAGTGACAGGTCTGTTGAAAAAAAAATATTGTCCAGTGGAAATCCAAAGTTCAGAGGAGGAGGAAGTCCCTTGACAGTAATTACAAGATCTTATTGTTTAAAAACGATTATGATTGTCCAGTGAGACAACAGAGAGACTTGGTAAATGATTGCAAGCGAATTAGCCAATTAAATCATAAAAGGGATAGTTCAGTTATGATACGAGGAAGTTATTAGAAAAAGACTGGCACGTGACTCAAGTTGAGCTGGCAAACACTCAGCTGCAGCAGCGGCAGGAGAACTAAACTTTTCATCCAGACTGACTTTATAATCACTGCATTTTCCACCTGCATACTGTATTATGCTAAGAGTGAAAAAAAGTGACTTTTACCGTTTTCCTAAAAACTATCAATAATGTGGCAGCCCACCTTAACTTTTGTTGAACTTAAAACAAGCTTGGCAGTGATACCTAATATTTGGCTTTAGTTTATTGTTGGCCGATATTATTCTAAAGAATAGAACTACATAGGGATTTTGTTATGGAAAGACAAATGTGTTAAAGAGATAATCCATGAAAACCTTGTGTGTGTCTTATTTTAATGGGTTCATTTTAGGGGTTATTCAGGCTTGATTGAATATTAAAATCAAACTGTTAGAACTTATTTCCTCTTAACCATGCCTGCAACTTCCATGTCTACAAAAGGCCTGGTTGGTGAGTGACTATGTATTTATATAACTTGAGTACAGAAAAGGTCTGTAAGGGAGCTTGCTGCCAGCTACACCTAGCAGGTGTGCATTGGCAAGGCAAATGCTGCCAACAGCAACAATAACGCCTGAGGCCACAGTATCATTGGCACAAGACAGTAGGTTAGTTGCTGGCCAGAGTCTACAGGCTATATACACAAGATGAGATGACTTCCGACTGTAAAATGTCCACTGGTGGGGGAGCTATTTTCAAAGTCTAGTTTTACATCCGGTTCCCTTCAGTCACCTATAATAATGATGATAAACATAGCACTATTCAAAACAGTGTGTCACAACCGTAACAAATAAAAACTGAAGTACGACAAAGATCACAGAAAGATCTGAGAGGTAGTAAAAATAGTCCAGGCGTAGACATACAACAAAAGGAACAAATATGAAGGTAACGACAAAGTGAACAATAGCCACAGAATGCATTTAAAGTAAGACTTAAAAAGTGATTTAACTAATACCATCTCTGCCTGTGCTCCAGTCGCCTCTGCAGAGAGAGATCAAAATGAGCAGCTATTTATTGTGGATTATATCACCAATGCCAACTTCTATTCTGCCAAACAGATGGTGAAATATGACTCTTCATCATGGAAAGTACATGGCCTGTTTTGTGCTGTGTTGTGGAGATGCGACTCCTATTAAGGACGTTCATCAAGTTCATTGCAATCAGAACTGACTGTCCGCTTCACTGACTGACCACCTCAATGGTTTTAAGGTAGTCATCTAAAACAGTGAAACCATTTCATAAATCATTTTTCATTTTTCAGAGAAAAGCATTGGGGACTACATGCAGTTTTCAGACAGGTTCTGTTATGTGTCCTACAAGTAGGCACTAGTTATCATTCTACTACCATGAATTTTTGCTATCAAAGTTATGAGGAGTAAATGGGGGGAGGATGTGTTTGCAATGAGTTGCAGGTTGCAGTTAAAGGCTGGAACCAGCATTTCATTGAAAGGCAAGGCAATTACAGTGACATACAGTCTCTTACAACGCATTCTCTTCAGCTCTTCTTACAGTTCTACCTACAGTTGATTTAGTAGTTCAATATTTTACAAGAAAGAAACATTCAGATTTTGACATCGTTAAAAAATTGCATAAGCCTACTGGAAATATGCTCCATCTTATTTCGTTTTATTTTATTTTTTTTTTAGTCATGTGCACTAGTATTGGTCGCTAGGTGGAGCTATGACGTAACGTGTGGCCTTTCACAACAGAGAGGCGCAAAGCGGCGGTGCTCAGGCTCCTGCCCAGCCCAGCCCCCCACACGCCTAACCGGCCTGGCTCAGCTCAACAAGGAGAGGGAAGCGCTGCTGCTGCCGAGGCGCCTGCTCCCGCTGCTGATATTTTACTCAGCTACATCGCAAAGAAAAAAAAAACAGTCTCTGGGAAGCTTCCTTGGCGTCTTTTGGGATGTGTCTCCTGGACTTGCTAGGCCGGTAGGAAGCTGTTTTCAATAACCGATATCGCTAGCTAACGGTAGCCAGGCACAAAGGCGTAAGCTTGCTACGGTAGTGTTAGCTAACGTTAACTAGCTTGCTAACAACACAACCGGCGAGGACGAGAACATCCCTGCGCAGCCTTACTCGGGTCACTCTCAAGACTCGCTCCGTGGGACATTTTGTGGTAGCTATTACCCACAACATAGACCCAGGGCTTGTGATAGCCGCCGTTACTTATAACTATGTTAAGTCAAGCAGTATTTCTTTATGGCTGGGTAGCTGGCTGCATGTTTTTCAGCTAGCCACAGCGGCAGGGCATTTGTCTGATACGGGGATGGTGTTGGTAGCAAAACGGGCTAACGTTACTCACTCAGTCAGTATGAAGTGAGTACAAGTGAAGAGACAACCAATTTGGGAGTTCTCGTTTTTGTTTGTGCTAATCGTAATTCCGTTGGAGCGACAAATCTGGCAACCCGAGAACGCAGCCGAACTGAATTAGGAAATATAACTGGTTGCAGGGATTAATTTTTGTGTCTAACTGGATTTCGGCCTCCTGTTTTGGATCGTCGTGGGAGCAGAAGTGTTTCGACATTGAGTGTGTTTTCGGCCTCATTCAGCAGTGATTTCCCTCTTCCTCTCCCCCAATCTTCCCCCAGCAACCTTCCCCCCGCTTCGCCCTCCGATGCGGAGATTTGAGTAGCACCGGCAACCAAATCCCCTACGGCGGCCGGACATGCTGAAGTGTATTCCCTTGTGGCGCTGTAACCGCCACGTCGAGTCGGTGGACAAGCGGCACTGCAATTTACAGACTGTCCCCGACGAGATATTCCGCTACAGCCGCAGCTTGGAAGAGCTTCTCCTCGATGCCAACCAACTCAAGGAGTTACCCAAGGTATGCAAAGTTGAAATGTCTCTGTCGTGTTCTTCACAAATGCTTCTCTTGGCTGAGGTGACAGTGAGTGGCACTAATACATGGATGATGAGCTAAAACCTGGATTTATTTACAATCTTGTTGGACATGACTGTTGTGTTGACTGAGCATTTCAAATCCACTCTATTTGCATATGGTTTGTCCTTTTCCTTGTTTGAAAAGCAAAGATCACCAATAGATGACATGAGCAGGAAAATGACATGCACGTTGCCATCTTCCTAGTTCCTTCTTTGGAAAAACTATGTTGCAATCATTGTCATTATGCAAGCTGTTATATGACATGTAGCCTGACACGTAATGCACCGGAGATTTTAGTTCATTAGAAAGAAAAAGAAAGTATTTAGAAAAGTGGTTTGGTATGGTGGATGCTGCTTCCTGAGTTGCGAGGCATGCAGGGGATTCTGCTGCAGAGTGGGTGTGCTGCATGTTCAGAGGGACTCTAAAGAGCTGGCATGGCATGCACCATGTTGCCTGTAGTATGGCAGAAGTGGCCAGTGGGATTGAACACAGAGTGGGAAGGCATGCATGGAATGAGTTGTCACGCTGCCCCCACCCACTCTGCTACTATTTGGTAAATGACAAAAGTTCTATTTGCGTGTCCAAAGTGTATATTTTGAGCAGGATTGTCATTTGTCTGTTTTCCTCCAGCTCCCCAGAGCAGCGAAGTGAAACACTCTCTTGATTTTCCCCTCATTATGCAGCTCTGGTCATTGTTCTGTCTTGGAACAAGGCTCTGGCTGCGATTGTGATGGAGCCGGGAGTTTGTATGAATACACTGTTGAGAACAGGACAGTGACCGTCCCTCAGTCTTTGTGGCTTTGCTTAGTGGTGAAAAGAAGGGACACAGCAGTAACACACTGACTAATGAAGACCGTAAACATGTCAAGGTCAGAAGAGGTTATAGTTTTGGCACAGCGCTCTCATTTAACATTCTGAGAATCACACAATGCAACTCATGTTTGTGTTTTGACAAGGGATACACTGGTCTAGTATTCTCGTAATAGGAAGTGGTAACTGACAGGTTGAGGACAGAGACAGGGTTTATTTCTGTTTCATATTTGCATTTTATACACACTCATATACACTCACTGAACTGATTCTCAAAGACACAGAAAAGAATTTGTCTGTTACGAGTTCAATATTGAACGTGGTTTTAATGTACTGTACAGTAACAGGACAATTCCAACACAATGACTTGTAGTGTTGGTGTGTTACGCATAAGAGCGCTTACACTAGACCAGCCCTCCCATGTTGACTTGATAAAAGATGGCCTTGTGCATGACGGCTCAGGGGACATGGACTTGGCTCCAGGCTTCACTGTTTTGGCTGTGCTAGATGGAGAAATAGTGTGGAGGGATTTGTTGGAGTGGAGCAACTCAACAAAACACACAGATGTACAGTTGTTGAATATTTAATCTGTCTTTAGCGTAGTTTGTGGCATATGGGTTTTCCTTGCACAAAAAGTGAGGCCTGCCTGTTTTACCTTCACCTAGTTTGTACGAGTCAGATATCCACTCTGTACATGGTGCAGGGCGCTTGAAAGACTAAATGAAGGATACACTCAAACACAGACCGCTAACCATGTATGTGGTGCCGGCTCTAACCAGAAGACATAAATGCGTGTTGACAGAAGGGCTCGAGTGCGTGTCGGTGAATGCGTTGCGTGCAGACACAAAGCATATGGGCCCTCTCAGGTCCTCAGTACCACAAGGGCTTCAAAGAGCGAACACTGCGAGAGGTCAGTACCATACAGGGACAGAGTGTATGATGAATGGCGCTACCATAATGAACTCACAAATATGTGAGGGTCTGAGTGGAGTGCCTGTCTACATTTATACTCTCTCCCCCCCCTCACAGTTCAACCTGTGTGTGTGTACAAGTTAAGCCTTTGGACTTTCCTCAGATTTTTAGTTTGAGTTTCACATCCTGGGTAATTTTCGCTTATCGGTTCATGTTGTGTGTCTTTAAAAATCCAGCCTATCATGACGGGCTGCGTGGACAAATCGTGGCATGGGTGCTGCTGCAGCACTACAAACAGCATATGCCATAAGAGAATAATCGGCTCAGGGGCAGCACCTTTACAGAGTGTTACTGCTTTAAGTGGTGGACTGGGTGTCCTGGGGACACTGGCACAGACAAACAAACCAGTCAAATGAGGTTGGTTACGCTCATGTAAATACTGGGATTATAAACTCAGTATAATAAACAAGGACATGTTCAGGAAGAAAACACTGAAAGACCACTTTTAAAAGCAAGGAACAAGTAACTTTTGGTTAAAGCATCAATTTAGACTGTGGCTGATGAACCTGTAGGGACAACATGTTCCAGGACCGTCACTCTTTCTTCTCCCTGTTTTCTGTCCCGTTCTTCCACTAACTTTTCCTGATGTTGCCTGTTACTTATTACAGCCTGTGTTTTTCTGACTAAATGTGCTTCACTCTCGGCTAATTCTAAGAGATCCATGATAATGACCCCGGATAATTAAAAGCCAAATTATAATTGAAAAGGCTATCATGACGTGCAGTGCCAGTCAGTGCAGTGTTGGGGGGGAGGGTGGCTGCGAGAGCTTCTTGGTAAGGGTTTAACATTGTGAACAGATGGAGATTTAGACGTCCTTACAGTTTCTTAAGTTTACTCTGACTCACCACCACCCCGTTGCCCACCTGGCAATCTGAGATTATGTTAGCTGGACTAATGATGTCTATGACACTTTCAGACCATTCTTAGGTCTATCGCAAATGAGAGTCTGTGGAAAGCTATTTTGTGTTGTTGTCTGACTCAGGACCTGGGTGTCAATATAACCTCTCATCTAGGTAGTAATTAGGCCAAAAGGTATGACTTATGTGGATGGAATGAGTCTAGAGAACCTGTTAAGAGCAGCTGGTCAGGAATTCCCCTCACTCCTCTATATCCTGAGCTGTTAACATGGAGCCACTTCTCTATTTTCTCATTGTGCAACTACTAATCTCAGATAGTGCTTAATGGGCCATTTGTTTTGCTGCTAAGGAGATTTATTTTGTGAGTTTCATGCAGTAGAAGTATGATGTAGCCATGCCAATAATTAAAACTGTGGACCAGGACAGGAGACAACATAGATGAAATCCTGATTTTATTCTTCACGAGTTGGTGGACTTCTGTTCATCACAAGTGACGCCTTTATCTTTGCCCGGCTCTTTCTGTAAATGATTGAAGGATTGCTCATGAAGGTCTGGTTAAAAATGGCCTGCCTCATCATTCATATCCCTACAAAGGAGTGTTTGGAGTTGTTTTTAGTTGAAAACATGGCAGCACGGTGCTTTAAATTGCTCAGACAAACCAAACCTGGCCTCAGATATCAGGTCGAGGAAGAGGGAATTATCTTTTTAGCGATCCTGAAGTCCCATGACAGATTACAAAGTAGTCCATTCAGCTCGTCGGACTGCCCCCGCTCATATCCAATGTCATGGCTCTTTGTGTTTCCTCTGTGTGCTCAGCATGGCCCCTGACCAGACTTACATTAAGGCTGAAAACACATCGTAACTCAGATGGTCATTTTTGGGATCACTAGAGGTCAAACGCACCTGCTGAAAAATGCTGGGAGGGCTCCTTTTTGCAGATAACCAGGTCACCTGCAGCTGTGTGTAGTAGACACTCACCAAAACAACACCTGTAATGCAGGTACAGAACCTGGTATATCTACTCCTTCTCTTAGCTTTTCCATTGTTCAAATAGGGAACAAATCCCCAGTGGGTGTGTCTACACTGGATGTATGAACTATTGTCTACACTGCAAAACAGGTTTCATGCATGTCGCTCCCTTTATTATTACTAAATAGGACTTTCCGGTAACACTTGCTGTCCTATAGTACAGATTTACAGGCTCAACACTCACCACAGGCCAGAGTCAGAGGACGTCAGCGTCCAGTATCTGGGCTGTGGAGATGACTATCACTACTGTCTGTAAATTTGTCTGATGTGTTTCTGATGTGTTTACCAGCTTATGTCGAGCAGCCTGTTAATTTGACGTCAGGTTTTGTCTAAAAGCGGGAAATGAGACGTTTTGTAGTTTGAATAAATAGGAAAGATCAGATCACAATAAATTGGAAGTATGAGTGTGCAATCTGTTTAATCCTCAGCTGTCACCAGTCCCCTGTGTGTGCGCGTTAGCCGGTCTGTGGCCTGCGGGCAGATTAGAGCTTCACCCGGCCGTGAAAACGCTCCCCGGCCCCCCGACTTTTGACCCCCTCTCACACAGGCCAGTGCGTCTCAGAGAACGCTTCCTCTGGGATCGGCTTTTCTGCCATTTGGGTCTCTTGTTTTTTTGAGTGCATAAATGCGCAGATAAAAATCTGAGTGCTTTTTCTCTTGAGTCTCTTGTGTATGTTCAGCCCCGGGTCAGACGTAACTTAAATTAGGCCCCCTTCACTCAGCTCGCTCTTATTGTTCTGCCATTGTTTCCCTGAATTGGAGTGGTGAAGTCTTTTAAAAATTGTTCTTATTTCCTGTCTTTGACAAGTCATCATTATTATAATCTTAGAGCAAAGATTAGGACATGGTTCAGCCTGATCCTGAATGAATGTCTGTCTTTGCTAATAGAGGTGTGAGACTTGGAGGATTTATTTCAGGAACTTCTCCAACAGGGCTTTACAGTGAAAAGTTCAGAGAAGTTTTCTTTATTAATCTGGGACGTGTGCTCCTCAGACTGTATCCTCACATTTGAGGTTTCTACCCCCACCACTCCCGACTTTCCCGTTAACTCTACAGGAGAGTCTTGGTCTCTCTCCCCCAGCGGCTGGCTGAACTAGGCTAGGTCCAGT
>OMLF01031234.1:39670-50037 GCA_900302615.1 Holocentrus rufus
GAAAGTGTAGTGGAAAACCAACCAAACCGTGTCGAGGCGAGTAGAGTCGAGCCGAGTTGAGCCGAGTCGAGCTGAGTAGGTACTAGTGGAAAAGGGCCATAAATGGTGGTGCCGGTGCTTCCCCGTCACTATAGACCGGCCTCTTTGAATGCACAGAGGCCACTGCCATTCCAAATCTGCTTGCAACACAGCAACCTAGGCCTCTGCGCCAGCCAAACCTCTCCCACAGGAGCAGAGGGAGACCAGACCTGCTAGTCTCAAAGTCACACTTTGTCCTTGGGCTTTGAAAAAGCTTACAGCAGCAAGGCAGGCACACTTTACAGCGGCACCTAAAGTGGAACAGTTTCTTTCCGCAGGGGTTAGAATTCTAGATCGGTGAACTACATAGAGGCGACTTTGTGATACTCTTGTGGAAAGCATGTTGAAATTAGTGCTGTAGATCTTAGCAGCCAGGCTTAAGTGGTTTTCTGAAGATTTTTATTTACTCACAAATGCAACCGGCACCATAAATTGAGATCTGTCCTGTGCTTGACATATGAGAGAGTGCAGACCCTCCGTGTCTTTGGATTAAGCATTAAAGGCGAGCTGCATACATTAAGTAGGTTAACTGAATTAAGTGTATTCTATAGCCATTTGGTTGCGTGCGTGTTACATGTAATTTTCCCCCTGGCTTTGACCTTTTGACTTCAGAAACAGTGATAGAAAACAAGCTCCCTGTTTAATCCAGATTTGTAGGCGCGAGGCAGAGCTGACAGATGTTTGTCAGGTCATGTCTATGTAACACTGGCTTGTCAATCCCATTTGATAAGGTTTCATCCATCGCAGTCGCATGTTTGAGTTGTGAAGTTATTTGGGCGGGTCTGCTATCTGTTTCAGAGCCTTATCATGTGTTCTGTTTTTCATCTAAATTTGTCATTTCTTTTTAAGTTATGATGGCTAATTCAACTAAATAGCCCAAACAAATGATTAAATATGATCGTTGGATTACAGTAGCAGCATCTAAAACCATAACACAAATCCAAAGTGTACCATTGTTGCCTGTTAATCCAACTTTGACATGTCATGACGTCTTCACAGAGACATGATATGGGTCTTAAACTGCTGACAATGAAGGTCAAGAACGTGGAGAAAACACACGTTCTGCTGCGGTTTGAATCAGTCTTGCCTCGGGCATGTCATGTTGTCAAAGCAGAGGAAACATCCTCCCATGTTGCATACAGCAGAGCCATAAATAGGGCTTATGGACTTTTTAGATGTTTTAAAACTTTAATCTATCCTGGGAAATTTGGACGGAACAGACATAATCCTGCTTCCCCAAATTTCACACATTCACACCTGGGAGCAACCCAGTTAAACCAGTTTTCCAGGTCCTCCAGCGGTGCAGGAGAAACTGGGTTATGCCTCACCTTGTTGGGGGGATGAGGGAGAAGGGAACATTTCTTATTCACCATTAGGTTCTCGCTTAAAAGTGTTGGTGCTGTGGATGGAGTGTTTCCCACAGGTTGTCTGTTTATTTTGGCAGAGTTGGGATTTGAGTTTACCCATGACTGGTTATAGATGTTTCTTTAAGCGAGCCTAGTGTATTTTCAGGCTCAAAGTCTCTCAGTCCAGTATAACTTAATGGAATTGCAACTAATTACATCTGATTATGAAGGCTGCATTTCAAACTGTCTCTTCATACAGTTTGTGTCACTAGAAATGGACTGTAACTCAAAACGTCACCATAGTTCATGAACACACTTGGCAGCAATAAATCTTGATTGTTTGAAAGCTTCATGCTTTCGTGCATCACGGCGCCTGAAATGAATCCAAAACAGAAAGTTACATGGCGGGCTGGTTGCCCAAACATTAAGATTGCATGAGAAATACCGGGATGCTGAGAGAGGCCAGGGGATGTCCCAGCTGTCCATGTCAATGCCCGTTTCAGCAGTCGGAACATTCCAGAGAGAGAGAGAGAGAGAGAGAGAGAGACATGGACAGAGAGACATAAAGAGAGGGAGACCTGTGTGAAGCCTTCTGAAAGAGGAAGAATGCTGAGGCCGTTGCTGCAAAACCACTGACGCTCAGCCACATGATCCTGTGAGGGAGGCCACAACCTGTGCACACACAATGAACCAATTGTACCAAGGCTGCACATGCACGCACAACACACACACACACACACAGTAACTCTTTTTTTTTAAGGGTGTAATACTCAACAGGGATCACACGTAACATTTGCATGAAGACTCTGCATTTGTGTGAAATGTCCCTGTAGTGAAAACAGTTCAAGAGGCAAGTTCCTACATGCAGAGTATTGATAACATCTCTGTTCCCTTTGGCTTCTTCCCCCGTTACTGTGACTTGTACAGCATTAGTAGACAGAACATGAAGTACAGTAGATCAGATTCCACTTTGGGAACGACCCCCGTTGGCTCCCCGATATGAAATCATGACAGGAATGTGAGGAGCTGTGAGCCGCTACCACCCTCCAGTTCAAACTGTAAGTGTGACCAGCACCTCGGTGGTATCTGTGTTTGGCTGTGAGTCTGTGTGTCCAGTCTTCCACAGGGCCTGTCGGATTCCTCTGTGCAGAGTCGAGCAGCATTATGAAGCCAAAGTGCTGCTCTTAATGGTGCTACTCTTTTTGATCATGGTATGTGTTGACAGTGCACTGTCCAGACAGGAAAGGGCTTGCATTAAACAATGCCTGGGTAGTGCAGTGCCAAGGGCCGGGTTGCAGTGATGGTACCCTGCAGCGCCGCTACAGCACAGGACAAAAAAGAAAGCCGGCCGGCAGGCAGGCGGGCGCATACCGGATCCATCCCATCCAGGAAAGAGCCAAACGTCCTCTGTGGACTATAAACAATAGACCTTCTGGCTTTGTCGTGTTTGTGGGAACGCAGAAAGAGAGCGAGAAAGTGTGTGACAAAGTCAGAGAGAGGCAGTGGAGGTGGATGGACCCCCTTCTGCACTTTTTGATTTCCCTGGATACTCATTCATTCCTGCCGTGAGAGAGCATACTTGGAGAATCACAGGTCATTAGTTGAACTAAAGACCAAAATGAATGGGATTGGACCACCAACTGCAGGGCTCAAAGAAATGAAGCAGTCTTAAAGTGCTACTTTGTAGGCAAAACATGTCTCACATAGCCTTAAAATTAAATTTATTAAGTCTTAATTTCAACATTAACATTTTCAGAATCATCATTTTTGATTTTGCTCCTGAACCTAATACTGCCTTTTATACTGACCTGCCACACTTACCTGTTGAGGAAATGTTTTAGATTAACCAACTCACTTCGGAGAGAAGAAATCCAAGAAAATACTTGTGCTTAGTTCTGTGGGGAAAAAAGTAATGATTGCATTTATCACAGCAGCACAAAATTCCTCAAAAATACAAAAATACACTCAAATTTCACTACTGTTTATCTTAAGAACCTTTAAAAAGCATTACATTTTCCTCTCTGATGCCTGTAGACACCGTGTTTGATGGCCAAACAGTCAAACAGGACGACTCCACTCATAATTATCAGCAAATAAATGTTGCACGCAAAGTCTTTCAGGAACGCCCCTCCCCCCGTGTTCAATTTGTGGTCATGATTTGTTTGAGGACTCTCCCAACTGCAGGCCCTGTGATTATGTTCATTTGCATACAGTGTTGGTGTTGATGGTGCCACACCTTCTTTTGCTCGAGGGCTTCAGGTTTGGCTCTTCGCTAGAGGAAGTTCCCTCTAGCGGTCGCCCAGCGAATCTTTGGGCACACAGCTCACTGCCTAGATTAAGATTGCCACATTGCTC
Source organism: Holocentrus rufus (assembly GCA_900302615.1). Lineage (NCBI taxonomy): Eukaryota > Metazoa > Chordata > Actinopteri > Holocentriformes > Holocentridae > Holocentrus > Holocentrus rufus. The sequence continues at coordinate 43,450 of OMLF01031234.1, forward strand.
ATTTCCTCCACTCTCTGATGTAGAATTAATTTGTTGTCAATATTACAGTCCTGCATAATCATTAGTTTGAATGATATGGAAGATATACTGTGCAGAAGCTGAAACAGAAGTATACAGAAGGAGGGCACGAGAGCTCCTAAAAGAGTTCAAGACTTTCAACCTGGCTGCTGCTTTGAATTTGGTTTGGAATGCAAATCTGCTCTGGGATACATAATGCTAGCTCTCAGTTTTCTGTGTGTGTGTGTTTGTGTATGTGTGTGTGTGTGTGTGTCAGTCACTATGTGATGATGAAGGTGTGGACGTGGTGTCCCAGACCTGGCTGTATGAGCTTCTCTCTGCTACTGCGACAATTTTAGTAACCAAAGCAGTGATTAGCCCCCAATATGGCAACACTGTAGGGATTATGTGTCTATTTATAAAATGCTGACTGGAAATCGCTTTACCACACCAAGCAATTGCCATTCTCAGTCGCAGACATTTTGGTTGCCACATCCACTCTTTGTCATGCTCTCAATGTGAAATCAAAGCATCGAGGAACAGGAATAAAAAAGCATTTTAGTCCTGTCTGCGTCTGTCAGGACACCAGCATTTTGAACACTGATACAATACCAAGTAATTTCAACATTCAGTGCCATTTTTGATACCATGGAAAAAAATATTGCATTACATTACCTTTTATAATAGGTTAACACAGCAGTATTTTTATTCTTAAATAGTTTCATTGTAATTCAGGGCAGAGATAAAGAACAATACAGAAATTAAAGGCAAAAGCTGACAATTTATTATAGCAAAGTTGATATCAATTCTATATTTCTCTAAGAAATCATTGACAGGGTGAGGAAATAACTTATATAACAGGAAGTAACAGCAAAACACTAAACAGAGGAGGTTCCATGTAATGTTGTACAGTGGGCAAACAGACTTTGCTTGAGAGTCTGTGTGCACCTGTATCCATTAGTGTCAGTTCAGGTCATGATTTGTTTTTCAGTTGTAAGATTGTTCAAAAGGAAAACTTGTATATCTGTGCAGCCTCTGCAGTGCATGCCATCATGCCGTGACAAAATTGCAGCATCAGTGCAGCATCTTCATGCATTGGATGTGAGAGGAAAGAGTGAGCGAGAGGTGAGAAGTGGGGCTGCTCCATGTGGGCTGTGAGTGTGTGTCTCCCTCTCTGTGTACGTGCATAAATACAAGCTCCTATTTTTCTTTTTCTTTCTTTTTTTCCCTGCACTGTTCAGTTTGACTTCTTCTGGTCCTGTTTTGCGTGAAACAGTTAATCTAGTATTAATAATTTTGCTTCGAAAATCCCAAATGAAAATAATTGACAGCCCTTGTTCTGTCTTTCACCAACAATCTTTTTGTCTTTCTACTATAATTACATTACAGTTATGCCTCTGTTTGTCCTGGACGAGTTCCAGCAGGGTTAAAATCTGATCACATGTCAGACGTCAGACGTTTTGACAGGATTACTAGACCTCGACTTGTTCAGTTTCAGTCAGCGAACCACTTCATGGGAAACCAACACCAGATACCAGCCAAATACCGGTAGCTTGGGTATGAATATGAAGTCTACTTTCCTTACCAGAAACGTTTCACTCAGACAAAGTTAGTTTCCTGGTGTCCTGCCTGGTGAGTCAGTCAGAGATCTCTACAAGCATGTTGTCTGCCATGTTGTGGAATACCAGGAGCTTAGTGGATACATGAATTAATTGTGTCATGTATTTGGTGTCAGAGTTTTTTAGGTTTAGCCTGTCACAAACCCTTTCTCTTATCATATGCTTCAATTGCAATTGATTTGCCTCATTTTTGAATTTGGATGTATAGATGCATTTTATGAAAGTGTTGTAAGACTTGGAGCAGTGATTAGTTTAAGATATGGATGAGTTGAACCTGGTCTAGGTCAAGTTTTTGGACAGTTTCGTCAGGTGCCTGGGTCATAAATTAAGAAAGGCTTACATGCATTCAGTTATGATTTATGCTTGTATCTTGTGGATACTTTGCAGCCTTGTGTGGGCTATTTGTCAGAGGAGGAGCCTCGGAGCTCGAGCATGTCATGTCCACCTGTTCCCCCTCAATTTGCCCGCCTTAACCCTCTGGACTCCGTCAACACCAGCGGACAGATCTGTAATAAAGGCTTACTGTTTTCTTTACTGTGCACTCTGACATCCAAACAACTGCCTAGACAAGAACTTAAGAGCTGAACTTTGTATGCATATTTACATTAATGCAAAAAGTATCCCCCAAAACACCAAAACACTGACTTAATAGAAAGATCACAACATTTTATTAGAATATTTCAGTTGTGAATGCAAAGAAAAGCTGAGCAGCATCCACTGCAAGCAAGTTGTACTTTGGAAAGCATTGCTAACAGTCTTGACTTAAGACATGAATGTGTGGCGTCATGTTAGAGCTTAGCAGAGCCGGTGTGTTGGACTGTACGTACAGTGGGCAATTGGAGGCACTTCCTGTCTGTGTATGGTGGGCTACAGTGTCATTGTTTGAGTCTGTTTGCCATTCCTGAGTCGAGGGCTCCCTCTTTTCCTGAGAGGCCTCTGTTGTTGTTTTCCTCAACGACAGCCTTTCCAAGCATCCGCTCCCTTTTAAGGATGCAGTGAGGTTGTGAGTATAAGGGCAATTGTACACACATACACACACACACACAAAAACAGTCCCTCTCATGCACACAAAGCACAGTCAGACACGCATACTGTACATAGTTGTTTTTTTTAGATGCACGGCCCTGAGGCTCAAACCCCTTCAGCTTGGACCCTCCGTCTCTTCCCTCCCCGCTCGCTCTTTCCTGAGTCATCTTAAAGAAAGGAAGGCAGGCATCAGAGTGAAGCATGCACATCTCCAGAGGGCAGACCGAGCAGAGAAGGCGTGCTGCTTATGCACAAATTTTTATAGATATTAGTTGCCCAAGGCGCTACATGTGTGCCTGTGTTTGCCTTTCCTTACAGTGCGGCTGTGACTGTATACTGAATCATACCGGCTGAATGTAATGTGATCCTGAGGGTAGAGAGGAGGGCACAGTGGGACAAAGGGGGGGCCTCTGGCTGAGGGCTGGCAGCGGCGCCGTATGGGGCACTGCCACGCAAAGGCTGCTGTTTTATTAAAGGCTGCATGAGCATACACACCCACAATAACACACTTTGTATATAAGGAAAAAACGTCTGTTCTCACGTGGAGCACGGCCAGCCTGGGAAGGGATGCTGCTGTTATAGCTGAGGGCTATGAGCTTGTTACTAGATGATATCTGAGTGGAAACACAATAGACTCATCTGTGATATGCAACACATGGTACGGCATGTTCAGTAAATGGACAGTACAGACACACTCTCCCTCTTCCTCTCCCGCTTTCACTCTTTATCTCTCTCTCTCTCTGAGCTTGAACAATTAGACTCTCGCTTTGTAAACAGCACAAATGGGCCGACGTAGACCCGAGCCACTGATCAACACTCCTGTCTCCTTGCCCGTAGCGAGCTGCTCTGTTTCTACTAAAGTGGGAGAGCAGCATTAAGTAGGGAGCGGCGCAGGGAGGAGTGGACAGTAAGTGGAGATAAAGGTGCGGAGAGTGTCGAGTCAGCGCGGAGGACAGGAGGCCGATGTGGGAGTGTGCTTTTATGTAGCAGCTCCTTGCTACTCAGCCGGTCTTACCCTGAGAGTTAAGGTCCTTGAGAGAGCGTTGTAGATCTTGAGTAGCACGATAGCACCGTGAGTGGTTGTCAGCCGGGGTTCAGGCGCCTGTGTCTGCAAGCCTCCACTGTGCAGGAGGGTCTTCAATCACTACCAGCTCCAGGGTGCTGGTCTGTACCTGGGTGTGGAGAGAGGAATGCAGGAAAGAGAGAATTTCCCTCTAGGAGTCAATAAAGTATGGCACTATTATTATCATTGTTGGTATAATTACAGACTGGCTTTCCAATATTTTCATTTTAGGTGATTTCATGATTTTGACTGACTTTGGGAGCTGGAAGGCACTTCGCTGCCGTTGAGTCTTGGTATTTCTTGAGAGCATAGTTTGCACGGTTCTCATCAGTCCTGGAGTTCCCAGACAGTTTTGGAAAGTTTTCCAGTCTGTTTCAGGCAGGGCAAGTCAGGAAATTTAATAAGTTCTTGGGAAAAGTCATGGAATATCATGGAATTTTGTTCGCCTCAATTAAAAACAAATCACTTACTTTCCATCGTCATCACATTATGTTCACTTCCCTCACAGAATAAGAAACTTTAGTAAGACTGAAGTGTATTTAAAATTTTGTTTGTGTAAGAAATTTCATGTTACATTATCTAGGTCATGGAAATCCACCATTTCAGTCATGGAAATTTACCTTTGACAGAAGAGTGGGAACCCTGAGTTTAGACTAAACAAAGTCTAAATGCTGTGAAGCGCGGACAGAGTGTTCATGGGCTATGAAGACCACGATTCACTGCACCTACAGTATGACACAACACTTGGTATTGATCCAGTTACGGACTCTTTGAGTTTGTGCTGTCTGTGCCAGCACAAACTGAAAAGAACGGCAAAAGTGGAAACATAACCTCATTATGGATTTGATGTTGCAGGCTGAGAAAGTAGCTTGTTTGTAATCAGCTGTACATGCTTCATGAAACAAGCGATAATCAAAAGGGAGTATAACAGTCAGTGATGTTGTGGTAGTAAATTAGGCAGTGCTAGCCTCACCATGTTATAGTTAGTAGACCAAAGATAAGAAACACTGATAAAAATACAATGTCAATAAAAATATTGCCAAAAACAAGCCAACTTCGATACCCATCTAAAAAAGCAGACACTCAGATACGGTTTCTTAGACGGATGCATCCTGACTAAGTTGTTACTTTCCTGGCAAGGACAACGAACACTAAACAAACTCAGTGCTGCAGTAAAGGTGAAATTCCTCAGAAGCAGGCAGGTTGCCATAAAGGTGACATCAGCTCTACCCCACTCACCTTGTGCCTTTTCTTGTTCATAAACCCACCTGATCGACTGAGTTTATTGCTCGCTGTGCATTACAGCAGAAAGTTCTTCACCTGGACCCCCTGAGAATAGAGTGGAGATTGTTTGAGAGAATGAAATGTCCTGCACGTTACCCTGCATTTAGTACAGCAGGGTAACATAGAGTCCTGTCCTTCATCTATCCTGGGTTCAAGCCCTCATAACTGTATGCATATGCCCTGCTGAAGTGTCCTTGAGCAAGACATTCAATCTCTGTAGCTGAAATTTCTTCAAAACTGGTCAATAGAATATCACAAAATTATTTAAAATACCCAGATCAAAGCTTTATTAGGCCTATAAGAGAAACATAATGCACATATTTTCTAGCTTGTTCTGTTTAAGGTGGTTCTCGTCAACAAGGAAGTCCTAACAGTGCATTTTTTGACCTCATTATGCACGCATTATGTGTTTTACAGTGTTTTTGCTGAAAAACTTCGTTATCTGCCGGTTTTATGTCTCCTTGCTGCAGAGCGTACCACTGTAGGTCCAAAGTGCTGCTGTTGTGCCACAGGCCCAGACACTGTGTGCCTGTCTCTGTTTGTTCTCCGTTCAGATCAAAGTGACTGGCGGGACAGGTGGTAGTAGACGGGAGTTAGTCAGGCTGTCAGTCAAACGGGCCTCCCCACGCCCTGCTCTCTGTGTGGCCTGCTCAGCCCAGGGGGTTTCGAGTCGGATCAGCGTAGATTAAAGTGCCACTTAAATGAAACACACACATACTGTATGCACAAAAGTGCTGTTATAATACACACGCCAGGCATGCAGGCACGCACATCTCTCTGTATTTATGTTAGTCTGTGCGCTTATATGCATCATCGGTAATATAATTTTCTGTGCTATTTTAAATGAAACACACATGACATACTATAAGTAAAAATTCAGCAGTGTGGTGCTGATTTTTCTTGTGAATTCAGTTGCTCTTTTCTCTCACGCTCCCTCTCTCACACACACCTGAGTAGCAAGCCGTACAGAGAGAGTGTGTGGGAGAGGTTGGGTAAGTGCAGAGGAAGTGGAGTGGCATTCATGTAGGTTTATAGTAGTGGGTAGGTGGGTGGATGGCTGTGTGTGTGTGTGTGGGTTTTGTGGGCAAGTAAACTGCTCCACTGCACACTGCAAATGGGGCACGGTGGCGCAGACTGAACCAAACAAATGACACCCTCTGTTATTTTGTTGTATTTTTGGCTTTGATTAAATTATAAATGACATTTATTAGAGAGAGAGAGACAGAGAGAGGTAGTGAGTCTGCAGTCCCTTGAAAGCTGAGTGAGATAATTCGCTGGTCAGTGAGATCGGGCTGAAGGCTGCAACCCCATTAGTGGAGCAGGGTGTCCAGAGGACTGTGGGAATCCATTGTCTACCCTCCCATCTTCATTAATAATCCACCATCAATCCCTTTGTCTCTGCTCTCCACCACGCACACAATCTTGTTTTTCTTCTCCGTGCTCTTCTCCCCTCTTGCTTTTTCTATCCCTCTTAGTCATCCCTAGCTTTTGTTCTCCCTTGCCTCTTGCCTCTTTCAAGTCTTCATCCCTTCATTTCCAGCCCTCTCTCTCTCCCCTCTCTCCGCTCTGTGGTGCGCTCTCGGACAATGGAGGAATCCC
>OMLF01031246.1:4305-18246 GCA_900302615.1 Holocentrus rufus
ATGTACGATTGTCATGTGATCTAGGTCGTAGTCTGGTTGGTATGGAATATCAAAATTAGACATGGCATTGCTTCCTGACATCTCTTCCTAAACCAGGTCCCTTTCACATGGACTACTTTAAGCCCCTCTTGGACCGGATTCATTTGGAAATGAAGGTGCTGCAGTGGTCAAAATAACGTAATATTTCAGATACCTGTGTTCATACCCTGAAATTTGAAAGAGCTGAGGATGGCACCATCAGCTACATCAGCAACATCATGGTTTGGCTGTACGGAGGGGAAATGGAATATCTGGCTTGTTTTACTGTTTTTCTATTTTCTTGTTGAGGGATTTCAATAGCTGCACCTAATGACATACAAGCCAAAATCAATTTCTTATGCCCCTCTCATTTCTTATGAGTTCATATTAGCGTACATTATCTTTTCCATTAGTGAGAAAAAATAATTAGCCACGCTTAATTAACACCATCAATTGTCAACACATAGGTGTGCTATCAAGCATTTGGGTTATTCTGCAGTTTGTTTTCCAAACCCACTACAACCACAGACATAAATCTCAAAGTATGACCCTCTACTAAGTGTGAAGTAGGGGGTAGGTTTAAATCTTAAGTGGTGGTTACTGTGTGTCTGCGTTGGAATTATTGCAGGTGATGCAATTGTTGGTGCAACTTGGACTTAGCAAAGATTTATCTTCAAACTAGCCTACATTTTAAGTTTGCTAGGCTGCTGGAGTTTTCAGGCACTTGGTCGTCATGGAAGCCTGAATGCCAAGGTAAGCAGATGGCATGTCTACACTCAAATGGAGCTGGAGCACGTCTGCCCTCACAGAGAACATGAACCAGACTTTAGGCCCCAAGCAACAGTCCTGTTCCTCTCAACCACTTCTTCACTCTGACCCTCCTGCCTTTAAACTAGCTTAAACGAACCACATTCATGAAAACGTATATGTATATATGGATAATGAAGAGATGCTGGGTATGTGTGTGTGTGTGTGTGTGTGTTTGTCAGTACTGTATGAGTGAGAGAGACAAAAATGAACACTCCTATATGTAGTAGTGTCTGTGCACGACTTGCACACTGACAGTCTCCAGTATTCCTTTATCAATAATTTACAGGCAGCACATATAAAATCTGCTCAGGTCTGCAGCCAGACAGAGTGACAGAAGTTTTCTCACAGCCACAACACTGTCTGCATACCTGATCCGCAGACATGGCGGGTTTAAAAAAATAAAAAAAACAAAAACAATCAAATGTCTGCAGACTTTCATTATCAATGAAAAATGGCAATTATGATGCAACTATCATGTTACTATATCAACAAATTTGATTAACAAATTCAATTACTGACCTGAGAAGACATTTATATAATTGTTATCTCCTCTAGCAAGTATGATGTAAGTGTGACCATGACAAGGAAGTCTCTAACTGCCCTACAGGGCATATTTTAAAGATATAGAGGGTATTTTTAAGCTCTTTGATCATGGTATTTTATAGTATAAACCATATCCCATGAGAATGTATTATATCACTAGTGTAGTTGCATAATATCGTTGCTTTCCAGGGCATGAGAAAATGTACTCAGCAGGGACAGAGGTGCACTGGAATGAATGGGGAACAAAGAGCACTTAAAGGACAATTCCCTTGGATCATCTCAAATTGTTATATATGATCAATTTATGACATTAAACACATTCCAAGACTTCCTTTCCTTTGAAGTTCATAATTCTTCTTTAACCATGACCAATCCTTTAGTCATGATTAAATAACAAAAAATTAGCTAAAAAGTTAAAACTTCACTAATAGTAGAAAACTTTTTAGCATGAATTAGAAACCCTTAGTTTCCACTGCACTATTTCAATGCACATCTCCTTCACATAGACCTCTCCTGGTGGGAAAACATAATTGTCTTATTTTTCATGTATGGAGCACACAGCTGCATTTTAAGGCATTATGGTAATTTCACAAATTTTCAGCTTTGCATATTTGTCTCTACAAAGCAATTACAAGTTGTTTAAAACAACAATGTTTAGTGCCCAGAGCTGGTAAAGTCCACACATACAAACAAAAAAACTTTGTATATTTACAATTGCATATTAACAATTTATGCTGCACCTATAAATAGTATAACACACTTGCCACAGTTGTTAATCTTTTAGTTACTGAGTTTTGATTTTGGCCAGTTGGAAATGATGTTGACAGGGATGCAAGTCAATTTGCAGAAAAAATTGATATGGAGTTTCAAATTAAGATGTCAGTCAACCATGTGACAGCTCCGTTTTTTGGCAATTATATAATTTTGGACATGTGAAACCACACACTGCCAATCAATCATGAAATTGCCGAACAAATACACTTCATGAGAACTTCCACTGACCTCCAGGGGAGTTTCTCGGCTGGGCTGGCAGGTAGCGTCTGGGCAGGGCCGGGGTGGAGGGTGGCTGGAGGCTGCTGCCGTGGAAGGGTGGGCCCCTGTGGTGGTCTGCTGACGGAGGGGTGGTGGTCACCCTGTGAAGAGGAGGGTCCTCACTCACGCTCAGACCTGGAACACACAATGAAGAATGCAACATTAGATAACTGATTCAAATAGCTGTAGGTTAAATAGGTTTCGCTCCTGGATCAGCCTTGTGTGATGTGAGGATAATCTGAACTCATTAAATGTTTCAGTGGTTTCAAAAATGTAATGCATGAAGAGTTGTAGTCCTGTTTGTAGTCCATTTTCACAAAATACATACAGCTTTGTGCACCGTGGAGGTCACTCAGACCAATCAGACCCTGTGAAGGCGTCTCATCCAGACATCTGACCAAGATGGTGACCCTCAAAACATCTAAATTCCTCCACGTGATGATTTTTACCTCTCTGAGATCTTGTCATCCTCTGTATAGTAACCTAGACCCAGGAAGAAACAACTTGATATCTCCTTTACAACCAGGGAGACCTTAGCAAACAAATACTAACGGCGTTAAAGAGCGGGAGTACAAATGGATTTAAAAATAATGTTTGAGACAGATCAGGAGAAAAACTTGTGTCAGAAGTCCCTACAAGCAGTTTAAAAGTGAGTTTCATAACACGTAAATGGTGATGTGAGTGGGGACTGTCACTTAATATGATGCACATTCCTGCTCTGTCTGTATGCAATACACTGATTACTGAACACACGAGTGACAATGAGCATTTTGCTGACCCTCTCCAAGGTGAGTACCCTGCTTGATGATCTATGTCTAGTGTATTTCTCATGCCCATTAACTGTTCTTTCTCTCTTTCACACACACACATACACACAGACCAGTTGTACCCTATAAAGTGAAATACAGCCATCTGATCTTTCAATCCAGCTTCACTGATCTGAAAAATAGTCTGTAACCTCTGGGGCAGCCGCAGCAGCTCTCAATCCTTCCTTTGTTAACCCTGGAGCGCTGCACATATCCTGCACACAGCTACACAGTCTGATGCACATGTTTACACAAGAACACTGTAACACACATACACACACACGCACATACAAACAGATCATCACTCATCCTGGCTTATTGTGCTGCTGTAATCTATCAAATTACTACAGGGCGGTTTACACACTCACACACTATATCCTGCTCATCTCCCTCTCTCCAATCAATAACAACAGATCGCTTTCACTTCTCTGCTTCGCTCAATATGTGCGAACAGAAAGAATAAACAATCTATTATAAAACTGTCACCGAGATGGTTATTAAGCCATGTGGTGCTAACTGAAGCCATTTTGGAAAACACGATGACAGACTACACAGCTGCTGTGAAGAAAGAGATAGCAAAGAGTTTATTTTGGCCTGCATTGTGTTATGTTGGTGCCAACTCCCCGAAGCCCTCAGGATTTGGGTGGTGCTCTGCAGGAGGCCACCTCTGATAGGCTGGCAGTCCAAGGAGCGGCTCTCCCATTGGTGGAGGACCGGACTGTTTCTGTGAGCAGTGAACTCCGTTATTATGTGGAATTGGGTTAGCTGCTAGGAGAAAATTCAATCCTCCCTTGCACACTCACACGCACACACTAACACACACACACACACTCATGCACACATACACAGCTCCTTGCAAACACACCATTTCGTTTGAGAACTGTTAATGCTCCATCTCTAACTTTTTACTGCATTGTGCTGTGCTACTGTGGCTGTTTATGGTAGGAAATTGTTTTGTCATCAACTAGTTAAAATCTTAAGGTACAGCATGTGCACTCTTGTTGCTTTTAATTAATTGCTCATAACTCTTGAATTTAAATGAAATACACACAGTTACAACATAAAATCCACATGCTTACGAACATATGATGCTGCATACATGTATGAGATCTCACTCATGTGTTGCATGAATTTCTACTTCATCTTAGCAGTGATATATGTTATATTCCCAAAGCATGTCATTTGGCACCTGAGAGAGGATTTCATTAGCAATCACAGAGCTCCCCGGTGATTTGGTTGGCAAGGTTGTTTGCAGTATTTCCTCTTCATTAACCAGTCAAGGGCGTGGGCAGTGTGTCCAGGCCAGATATGGTCTTGAATAGAACATTACTCGAACACTGTCTGTAACTGAGTTCTGCAGGTGCTGCTGTCAGCATGTAAAACCAAACGCATTTATATTGGTTTTGATCTTTTAAATTGAAAGGGGGCTTAATGTTCTCAAGAGCCCTCCTTTAACCAATCAGCTAAACAGATTTCCTCTAGTTAATAGTGTTGAAATTCTCAAAAGGAGAGACCAAGGTTTATTGAAAAACCTTTGGTATCAATGTTTCAGCGAGCCCAAATGCTTTGAGCTGTATGGAGGGCTGATGGGACAAAACTGTCATGCAAAATACTTGTAAAAACAGCCATTTATATCCTCTTAACATGGTGGAAAAATACCCATTGAAGTGGCACTTGTGCCTGTGTCATCGTGTCTTCAAGCACTTTAGAAAATGCTGTTCCTTATACAGGGTGTCCACAAAAACACTCCCTGATTTCAAACAGGTATAACATGTAGCTTTATTGTAATAATCTTTCACAGTTAGTAGCTTCAGATGCAGGATTTCATTCAGTTTCATGTGGTATAGAGTAGCATTAAAGGCACTCAATGTGCGCCCCTCTGTTTGCTCGGCAAACATCAGTGCGATAGTTCAGTTCGGTCCACACACACTGCAGCACATCTGGAGTTATGCAAACTGCTTCAGTGATCGAAATTTTCAGCTCCTGCAGGGTTGCAGGTAGTGGTGGTACATAAACTGTGCTCTTCACGTACCAACAAAGAAAGAAGTCACAGTTAGGTCTGGTGACTTTGCAGGCCACTTGCAGAACACCTGATCATCTTGTCCAGCACGACCGTGTTCGATAACGTTTAATAACTTTATTAGCGTTACCTTAACATTTGACCGCTAAGCAACTGATTCCATATCGATCAAATGTAAACAGGCTAACTGCTATTACCAGCAAGGAGAGGTGCTCGTCTTCACTCATAAATCCCATTTAATATTTCAAGACAAATCCAGCAAATCCAGCCACGCTACAATCTGCACAAAAAGTGAAGCCCAGACAAATCAACAACAGCAACGTCCGCCACATCCTTACAGCAGCACAGAGCGCTAACCAGACCCACAGTCAAACAACATGTCATTACCGGAGGCCGAGGGGTCGCATGTTCACCTCATCTAACTAACCTAAAATTAAACACAAACAGTCAGTCGTATATCAGAGTATACCCACTAGAATAAACTAGACTACACCACTGCTTCTTCCCCTCCTCCATCTCATGCTGAGCCAGCGGACAGTGGAGGTCCTGAACCGTATCGGTTTGAACTGATTAGTCCGTGGCAGCAGTAAAGAATAGGAGAAGTGATGGAGTGGGAATTATACAGCTACATTATACAAGGTGTCCACAAAAACATTCCCTGATTTCAAAAAGGTTCCATATGTAACTTTATTGTCATAATCTTTCACATTTAGTAGGTTCAGATGCAGGATTTCATTCGGTTTCATGTGGTTGCTCAGCAAACATTGATGCGATGGCCGCTTGGCCACTTGCAGAACACGGTCGTGCTGGACGAGATGATCAGGTGTTCTGCAAGTGGCCTGCAAGGTCACCTGACCTAACTGTGACTTCTTTCTTTGGGGGTATGTGAAGAGCACAGTTTATGTACCACCACTACCTGCAACCCTTGCTCAGCAAACATCGATGCGATAGTTCAGTTCTGTCCAGACGCTCTGCAGCATATCTGGAGTTATCATGCAAAGTGATTCAGTGATCGAAATTTTCAGCTCCTGCAGGGTTGCAGGTAGTGGTGGTACATGGGGTGGGGTGTACATTGAGTGCCTTTAATGCTACCCTATACCACATGAAACCGAATGAAATCCTGCATCTGAAGCTACTAAATGTGAAAGATTATTACAATAAAATTACATGTTGAACCTGTTTGAAATCAGGGAGTGTTTTTGTGGACACCCTGTATTTGCATTAATGTAGCATGCTCTATCACATTACATAATATCATCACTAACTACAACACTTAACTTTGATTAATGATAATATTAATGATGTAAGTCTTTGTCATTTTTCTGGCATTTCTGCTTTATTAGACAGTGACAGTGGAGACGGGCAGGAGAGGGGATGACATGCAGCAAAGGGCGCAGGCCAGAATTGAAGAATTTACATTTTGCAGCCAGCTGCTCGCTGTTTTTGAATGACATCCAACGCTGAAATCTGATCAACTTTTGCTGAGACGCAGCGCTCATCACTGTCAGTTTTTGACCAACAGACCAATCACAAAAGAGAAGGGGCGGGACAAACATCGATAAACAAACTGTCAAAAATGTCAGGAGGAGAAGAGAGTTTAATCACTTTGGGCTCTGATCATCCAGAACGTTGTGTTCCGGTCAAAAAGTGGTTATAATATAATGGCAAAACGAACCTTTGATGGTGATATGATTCAATTCCAGCTATGTGGACTGATAATATGTCATGTGTTGTCAGAGCAACGGTGAAATGCTGTCCTTTTTCTCCTGGCTTTTAAATGACAGTGAGTCCCAACTACAGTGGGATTGCATTTTTTCACACAAGCACATCCTCTGTCTGCACGGCCCCTCAAATGTGTCTTTCTATACTGTGTTAAGACGTAATAATTGGCAGTGTTAACAAGTATTTTCCAAGAATGTTTTTGGCCCCATTGGTTTTCAATAGCCCTGTGCCTTCTCGCCTGAGATGACACAAATCAATTGGTCAGTTGACGGTTATAGGTCAGGTATGTATGATCTAAGTCTCAGAGCACAAAGCAGGGAGGCGGATAAGGATAATGAAAGGACGGAGCGAGGGAGCCGGGGAGATATCTGGCAACAGACGGAGGAATGCTGTGAATAACAAAAGCAGAGTGTGATTCAGGGGCTTTGTAGAAGGAGAGAAAAGGGGATGTATTTCATTAACTAGGTGATATGCATCACTGATTGGCAAAGTGCCAGCTGATGATGGATAGCAGGCTGCGAGGGTAGGAAGAGAGGAGTGGCTGTATGGAATTATCCATAAACGAGGAAAATCAAAGAAGAGATAAAAAGAGCTAAGCAACGAAATAGATAATGCAGAGGCAGAGTCAAAGGCAAGCAGCATATTCTGGAACCTCACAAAAAATAAAAAAATAAATAAAATTGGACACGGACAGTGGGCAGGGGAGAGAGCTTAGACAATAAAGAATAGTGCCTTTTCCATGACCCCAGGGGAGGTGTTTTTATTGGAGCAGCTTGAAAATAGTGTTTCATAGCAGAACTAATGCCAGTAGAATAATGCTGGCTGTCCCATCAATGCCTCCTTACACCGAGCAGGAACAGATGTAAACACAACAACAAGATCAAACGGCGCCATTCTTCAAGCTCAGCGTGCTTTCTGAGACTGTTCACGCCGGTGGCGGATGGGAGTGCATCCAAACTGACAGCCGCCGGTACAGGTTTGATTTCACGGCGATGAAGCTAAATTCAGACTTTAGAGTTAAACTGGAGTCTTTAATAGGCCTGGGCAAAAGAGAGTCCTTCATTTGACTGCGGCAGGAAACCACTCTGCGCGTTGCCTTGCAGCTACATCAGCAAATTCACATTCGGAGGAAGAAACTCTCCTGTCCTGAAGGAATTGGTTATGTTCATAGCAATCCATGCAGCTGACAGATACCAGCAGCAACATGCACACAGGTGCACACCGACATACGTGCTTCAGTGAATTGAGACCAGCGCTACGCAGGTTGCAGTGCTGACATGTCATGGAAATAGCTCTTATTCTTCAAAAACTCGGCTAGTGGGAAATGAGTAAACACTTTAAATTTGATGTCAGCTTTAAAAAAAATACCAACTACTTCCTTTTTTTTTTTTTTTTTTTAGATTCCATTCATACACTGCAAAAACAAATCATTTAATTGAGTATGTAGTCATAACTTTTTAGCTCTCATTGCATAGGAAATGAAATGAGAAAATTTGAGTTTTTTCTGATGCAAATACATTTTCTTCAAGAATTTAAGTGAATAAAGTCATGTTTTATTGATACCAAATGAATGATATAGGCCTAAATCTATATTACATTTCTGCATATTGACACCTGTCTTTAGAAACCATCTTGTGCATGGATACAAGTGGAATGTGAAAATTCAATGTAAATAACTGAAATTATCTCTCCCCATTTGGACATTTTTCATGCTTTCAGGAAAATAATTGGTATATATTTATAACTTTGGTCGCAGGATATAGAGAACAAAAGGTTCAGAACAAAAGGTCTAACCATCACTCTGCCTCTCTAATTAGACCGCTCTCAGGAACGCATGGGCAGATACAGACAGCGTTGTTCAATGGAGATAGACAGCGTGTGTAATTTAGCCTGAACATTGTATTCATCAGAACCGATGATTCGTTCAGCTTATTAATCATTGCTTCCTAATTGTCACTCCTCAGAAGCAGGTTCAAAACGACTGTCACTTCTCATCCCCCGTTGAAAAAAATATCATTGGATTCCTCGTGAACTGACAGACTAAACTACCAAGAAATCAGTTTCTTTTCTAAGATGGAAACCTGTTCAACCATTCTGGCAATATGTTCCTACAAATTGTGCCAAACTATTTCTCCGAGCAGACTTGGGTCAAAAATATTTGCAAATATTGTTTACTGTTTAACTGTTTGGCATGCCAGATGGGTGGGATTCGCCACATACAGCATGTCTATATACAGTAATCCCAAGTTTAGACAAAATGAAAATGAATTTTATGTACTTTTGTGTGATGGATAACTTCTCTGACAATAGCACAATGTGATAAATGTCATCCATCTGGTGCGCTAAAGCAAAATTTAAACAAGGAAACATGTCGTCCTCTACAAATGATACAAGCACGCCTTCAGCTAATCAGTAACAAGATGCATCATCCCTCAAAGTTTTGTCAAAACCAGACCAGAGGTGTGTAAGGTATCATGGCTGGCATTGAATTTTGATCTGCCTTTGTATGGATTGTTTTTATTTGTGTTTCATATCAACTGGACTCATGGCCTCGAAAACTGAGATTTTGACCTTAAACTATAGTGTACTGATTGCCATCAGGTCAATCAGCGCCATGACTTTAAACAGCTGTTTATAAAACTGTTTGTCAAAATCATACAATGTAAAATATCTTGAGTTAAATTTTTTTATTTTTAACTATAGGCTAATTGGTGTCATTTGTCAGGACACGTTCCATGTCAATCGAATTCATGAAAGTTTAGAAGTTTGAAATTTTGAGTCCTAATCCCAGCATCACTATCTTGCTAAGTAATGTAAATTTTCAATTTATGTGAAAATTTTAATCACTAGTGTGAGAAATATCACGTTTAACTTTTAAGAAAACACTTCCCTTTAGGAGTTGCAATTAGGCCATTTTTTTTTTTTACAGCTGGAACACAGGGTAAAGATGCATTACTTGTCTAAATTTCAGTGGAATCAGACACCCCCCTCTCTCTCTTATCCTCTCTCTCTCTCTCTCTGTCTCTCTCTCTCTCTCTTTCACACACACACATGCACGCACAAATGGACACACACCGCAATCGCTCCCCAGATACTCAGGGGATGAAAAGTAGACAATGTGCATCCACGGGGATGTGTGTGAAAGTCAAGGTTAAAGCTGCATACATAAAGCACAGAGTAATGGCCCTGCAGAGTCAGAGCTGGGCTGCAAAAAACAGGCAGAGTGAGAGATAGATTAGATGATAACACTGGAGCTGACAGCAGCAGCCAACAGGCCTCCTGTCCCCTGTCAGGCCCCAGATGTCAGCAGATTAAAGGTACAGTTCAACCAAAAGGAAGTGTTAAATGGTTCTCCTTGGACAAGTCGAGCAGAGACTGATGGGACTTTACAGAGACAAGTTATGCGGCATCTGGAATGATGAAATCAGAGACATCTTCAGTTAAATTCGGCTGAATCAGACCTATTTTTTCGGATTCAGTGTTATTCTGGGGCCTATAGAATGATTTCAAAAGCAGACCCGGAGATAATGCCTTTCTCTGGCTGGAGATCCAGTAATGCCTTCAGCTGCTAGATCTTCTGCGCGCAGCAGTAAAATACCCCTAACAAGAAGAGGCTTAGGACAAGGAGAAAAAGTTGTGAAGGGATTAAGCCAGATCACTGCCAAGCTTTGAAAGAAAGGAGGAGAGAACGAGAGAAATACAGTCAGGCGGAGGGTTGGGTTTGAGAGGGCCCTCACAGAGAAGGGGCAGCAGGGTGCCACAGCGAAGAGGGTGACCGTCCTTTAACCAGAAGGCCTTGGAGCTCGGTCCAAGACTCCGCGACGGCAAGCGTCCACCCTGCTGATGTGTCCTTGAGCAAGACTCTGAGTCCTGACTAGCAGCCACAGGCATGCTGCTCTGTAGCCGACCCTGACCTCTGACCTCCCTGTGGAGAGGGCGTAAACAAAATGATTATTTCTTCTTCGGGAATCGATACCGTGTCACAGAAAAGACAGGGTCATGTGTCAGGCAAAGTGGTGCCTCGAAGATAAATGAATGCTTGTTGATCTGGGCTTCAGTCTGAGTACAAAGACACGTACTGAGTTTAGAGTATGGAACCTGTAAATGAGATTATAGATTGGGATATCTGTGATGTCAAGGAGCATAAAAATGTTGTAAGCATATGACGGTTAATGAGGAATTCTTTATTCTGATGAAGTGGTTTTCGAAGTGACACCTGGGGACCCCCAGTGGTCTGTGACTGGCTTCCAGGGGGAAGGCAATCAATGTATAAATGATTATTTTAACTTAATGTTTTAATCTCACAACTTTGAATCTATTTGTCAGTGTCCACTTATGACATCCAAATGATTTAATACTGAACACAAACCAAAATATCTTTTCATATCAGGGTCCCTAGAGGGCAAAATCACTTCAAATGGCAGGTCTGCGTCTTATTGAAATTCATCTTTAAGTTCTACCTTACCTTAAAAAATAAATAAATAAATAAATAAATAAAGTTCTACCTTATCTTCGGGATCTAAAAAATGATAAAGTTCCAATCCATTAAATTAAACTCTTACATCCACATGTTCATGTGCGCAACCATTAGCACAACCATTTTGTATCTTTATGAACAATTTTAGTTTACAAGACAAAATTCAGCAGAAAAATGATGAGGGACAAAAGAAAAGAAAACAAAAATTGTGAGGACTATAAGCTCCCCACGCTGGCTGACACCGAGACACTTTACAGGAAAATGCTAATATAATGTAGCAAATACGACATAAGGTACCAAACATCTGCGCTGCATAATTCAGCTTTATGAGTGCCATGCCTTGACATGATGGTTTTGTTAAATCCTCATTTTGCACCAACCCAGCAGTGTTGCAGCATACTGTGCACGGCATTATTGATGAAGCTCTGTTATGATGTTCCCTTGAGAGGGATATTTACAGAAGTTATTCACTTGTTCCGAAGCAGCAGGCAGGGTGTTGGACTGAACCAAAGGAAAAGAAAAGGGGAGGAATCCGAGCCAGCTTTCAACAGGATGAAAATAAACACTGAACTGTTGAAAAATGTTAGGCAGACAAAGTGAGACAGAGCAAGCATGTAAACTTCCTGTGGAGTGGGGTAATTTATGGGCAATGCAGATTGTAATGAGGCTCGCCCAGTGAGAGAAAAGAGGAGGAATTGGGTTTCTATCCCGCAAATTGTTCAAAGACAAAGGAGCGGAGAGGAAATGAAAGTGTTTTCTTTTCCTGTGATAAAGATTATTTTGTCTTAACTCATCCGTAATTCTACTGGGCAAGGATTTTCCAGAGCTCTTCTCAATCACCTGATTGATATTTGATGGGTGATAATGTTCCTATGGGGTTTGAAACAGTAGCTTCACTTGTCAAATTGTTGAACATGTTGATTTAAGTGTTGTTACCATTATCCTGCACCTCCCAAAAGCATGACAGTTCAGAGATACCATTGTTTAGTGACCTGTATAAAACGGGTAGCTCAAGTCATGCAATCTGAATGGTCGATAGATTGTTATAATAAGAAAATACCACTGCAAATGCCTTTTGTGCAGCTCCGGATCACTCTGCCAAAAAACATTACAAAACTGTTAAAACAGACACAAACTAATAGATGGAAACAACAATCAGCCTAAGCAAAATTTGGTCATATTTGGTGTCTCATAAATGCTATTGCGCAGTTCTATTGAAAGTATAAAAAAATGCTACAAAAAGTCCAGGCTGTAAGGATAATCAGAGAAATTGCACACCTGTGCTGATAGCCACAGGGGCCTATTTTCATCCAAAAATTGGTCTTGTAATGAAATTATTATCTGTTTTGATTGGAGTGTGTCTTTAATTTGTATATTGTCATTTTTGGCAACTGTTTTCAACTAAGGGGGTTGATGGCCCAACATTAAGCAGAGGGCCATCAAGCTGTGATATAATCACAATATACCCCACCCTGGAGCGTGTTATTGTTTAAATAATTAGTATCTTTTAGCTGAGAGTGATTTGAGCTGAGAGAGCGTGCTTGGGGACGAGCATGTGCATGTTTACTTGACTTCAGCGCTCCTATCTCAGCATTCCCATTGTTTTTGTCAGACTGAAGCATCAGTTAAGCCCATAAACAGTGTTTAACAAGCAGGTGGATGAAATACGCCGGGCTTTTATCAGTTAATGAACAGGCCAATTCAGCCCATCCACACTGTCACAGCTCTAATGCTTCAGTAAGCCCCTGCCATGTTTTTTTTTCTCCTCGACCGCAGAACGGCAGCCTAATCTAATTGGCCCATCTAATTTGCTGCTCTACTAGTGTGTGTGTGTGTGTGCATGTGTGTGTGTGCATGTATGTGTATGTGCATACAGCATAGAAACCATCTGTTCACAGTGAGCTAGCATGAGTCACAGGCCAGATCTGAGCCATGGCATCTGGGCTACGACATCCCACCCTCCTGCCCGCCAACCTCTCCAAACTGCTCCATCTCCTCTCTTTCTCCTCTCTCCCATCATATTTGATGCCGGCTTCTCCTTCTCCCTCTTTTCTCTCTCCTCCCCGTTTCTCTCTCCTTTCTTATTCTTGTCGTATTTAATTTGCTTTTATCACCAAATCTCCCCTCATTTTTTTTTTCTCTTCACGGCGCTGTCTTCTCAATTTTCTCTCGCGTTCATTCGATTCCCGCCATTATTTCATTATCAGCCCAAAGAGAGAAAAGATAGGGCTGATAACACACTGTTTGTTTTGGTGATCGAGTTTCTATCACTGAGTCGGTGTGGCTCAAAGGCGCAGGCTTCATCAGCCTTCCTTCTCTGGATTCACCTCCCAGCTATGTAATAGACTCTGTCAATCACAGTGGAATTAACAGCGTATCCCTCCATCTATCTTGCATGCATAGATGCTCTCACTCTCTCGCATGCATGTGCACGTGCACACACACACACACACACACACACATACACAAACACAGGCACATACCCTTGGAATATTTTCAATACTTTCATGGAT